>JAOEHI010052736.1:0-16236 GCA_025447815.1 Percopsis transmontana | reverse complement strand
TTGTTTGTTTGTTTTACAACTGTACGTTGTGTGTTTCTTTATTAAAACTCTATTATGAGTACCCTTCTCTCCTGTCTACTTGCGTCGTCGTCCGGCTCGCGCTTACACTCGCCACCCCACTATCCTCAACGTTACAGTTACAGTCACGCAGGCAGCTTTGTAACCGTTCCAATTAGCTTCTTAGCATGCCTCATGTATGTATGTGTTCCTGTGTTTGTATGTTTTTTAAGTGTACTGTATGTGTTGGTCTGTTTCTTCACGCGTGTCTGTTTTCTCGTGCACAAATTAGATCTCCAAATACCCACCCACCCCACAACACTGCCAGCAATAATTAACAGCAGGAGCATTCCTTGTTAGTCAGGCATTAGGGGCCCAAGGGAGACGTAACTCTCAGCAGTGTAACAGTAAGCTGTGTCAATGATGCCGTATGATACTACCATCATAGACTGCAGGAGCATAAATGGTTGCTACGCCTACAGTTCACAGGTATAGTCAGTACATTTTTAACATATTCAATATGTATATAATATACATGATTGCAAAGTATTTATAGCAAACAAACAAATGAAAAAGAAACTAAAAAAAGAAATTGTCCCCGAGAACACTGATTGGACGGTTACCGCGGGGAGGATGAACAGTCTCTAAGGGTGCCGTGGGGTAAAGTGTGGTACCGAACTTAACCCATCTTGCAATGGAAGCTATACGCTGAAGACACAGTGAAGCAGAGTGGTGATTTATGGGGCTGGCTCACAGCTAATGTATAACTCCAGCGCTTGGAATGGAACACGGAAATAGTGGGCCTGTAAGAATGCGTGTGCGTGCGTGCGTGCGTGCGTGTGAAAGGGGAAGGGGAAGGGGAGCCGCATAAAGAAAGAAAGGACAGGGGCAAAGGTTTGTTGGGGATGGAATAGAGCTGGATATTTTACGTGGGCATCCATTCCACTTTCTCTGCGATAGAATATATTTTCATATCACCAGCCTGTGACAGACGCGACCTCGTGTTTCTGTGATCTCCTGCTGAGCTTTTAAATAGATTCAAGGAGGAAACGTCATTTTCACAGGGATTTGAAATGGCGCAGTACACAGGACCACTTGCCCTGGGTCTACAGTATTTCTGGGTTTATGACGTAGATGAAATGCATTTATGTGGTGATACTGCCAACAGAACACTGCACTATAATCCACTGGACACGTTATTCAGTGTCCAGTGGATTAACCTAGTTGACCTTGAGTCCTAAAATACAACAACAATAATCAAAACAAGTAAAATATTATCCAGTAGTTACGGTATACGTCTTATATTTTAAAGGTATACTAATTAAGATTTTCACCTGAGACATTTTTATGTTTGACCCTGAACCAAAAACGCTGATACACAGTACTATTTTAGAATACCTGGTATGGTGCAATACATATTAGAAAACTGTTCTTAGCCTCTTTTTCATATCCTAGCCACCCTCTAAACCCCAAGGGAGCTTGTTAGATGTTCTCCCATAATGCATCTGTATGATGACATCACCACAATGGCAGTTCAGTAAACGACGTTAGAAGCTAGAAGAGTTGCAGAGGGAGATATTATGAAACCTCATTTGTGGTCCACCACATCACGAGTCTTCATCGCAATTAACTTTTATTAGGTCAACGGTGAAAGATGACTGAGTTTTGTTACATTTAAAAATTTTACATTCTTGCAGTGTTAGCGTGGTGAAACCCAGCCATTCACATTATGACTTTAATTTTCTCCTTTTTTTTCTTTTTTCCCCCAACGTTTTTATTCCCATCAATTTACCCATCTACTGGTGCTGTCTATCTAGCGTTGTGTGGAAGGTTTATTGCCAGTATGAGGTGTGTCTTACATCATTTTTGAAAATTCTATATCAGGTATATTCATTTGACAATTTGATTTGGGGAAACTGTTAGGGGCCGTCAAACGAGAGAATAACGATAATTTTCTCTGTGATCTGTCCTCCTGGCGTTTCTCGACAAACGGACGCACCTCAGAATCTTGCCACACCTCTTGTCTCCATTCCTCTCTGCCACTCTCTAATAATCTCTCTGTTCATTATTTATGGGCTCGTTTCTGTCTCGGCTGAAGCGAATCCTACTCCAAAGAGGTAGCTTCAGAGCCTGAGGATGGATAGGATGTATTTTGTGAGGACACAACACCTTACCTTGCAAGACTATGGCATCTATGAAGAGGCGTTGTAGCTAACAGCTACACTACATGGCCCAGAAGATGTGGACACCCCTTCAAATTATTTGGCACTATCCATTACTAACAGGTGCATTCAATCAAGCCCTGTGGTCGCCTTGATTATAAAACGTTAAACCTTGTAGAAAATGTTGTTATAATTAGAACCAATGCAACTTCACCGAGTGAATAAATTGAATACGTTTACTTTTATTTTCCAACAGTGTACCTATACACGTACACGTACACTGGAAAAATTGTGAGACAAAACATTACACAAATTAATATTGCATCACAGTCGGTATTGTGTACTCTGTATGTTGAACCCCACCGACTACTGTTTCTGGTGGAGCGTCCTTCCACAGTTGGAGGACGGATGGGAACTATACAGACGAGTGACGGTATTATTGATTGCTCAGGGCTGCAGTCGGTCTGTCCATTTCTCTTTCCTGTGCGAGGTGTTGGGGGGGGGGGGGGTAAATATGCTGATTAGTATATACTGTATAGGCCTAGTATAGATCTTTGTTCAGTACAGGAAATGGGGAGTGCATTGGGATTGAATTAGAGTGGTTATTCCTCTAATAATTGTTATGACATTAGTGGAGAGTCAAGATAGGTTTATTAACACAAGTATATATAGGCTACTATATTATATGGTATATAATATGGTATATAACATATACACATGTCATAAATATCACATACCACATAGCCATACACTTAAATAGATAATAAGAGATTTGGCAGACCACACACAAATACATGCATGTTAACACATTCATTCACAAATCATTATTGATTAACATTCTCTTAAATTATATCATCATTAGTCAGTATGTTGTTTTGCTTATGTTTTGTATGTGTTGATGTTTTCTGGTCTTGCTATTCTGTCTTGCCTTCTGTTTGTTAGATTTGTATAGGTTTATTTTCTGCTGGGCAGATGATAGATAGACCTTTATTCATTGCCGTTGGGGAACTTACATTGTCAGTGTGTCGTTTATGTCTGTCATTGCTCATATAAATTGCTCATATAAAAAAATTGTGATGGAAACCAAGGGTTTGCCAGTCATTCAAGTCATGCAAGCCAAGGTCATGGTATCGTAAAGTCCCTTTATCGTTACTCCAGTGTATCCATAACGTTGCACAGGGCTTTGTGTACAACCATACCAGCATAATATTGCCTGTCCTTGCTGACGAACGCTAGGCCCTCAAACTCACCAGCATTGAGTATAGGCAGGATACAAGTGAGCAAGTGAGGGCCTGCAATCAATATTACACACGTTAATGCAACTACAAAATAATGCACACAGACTCCGCCGTCCATCTGTGTTCACAATTTAGCTCCGTGAATCTCTGTACAGATAGACAACAACTGCTACTGTACATCACAGCTGAAATGATGTCTATGTGGGCATAATGTTTCATACATAGAAAATACTGTATGTTCCATTCGCAGATTTCCTCTTCCCACTGACCCATGAAAGAAGCCATGCCGGTCCTAACAGCAGGCACGGGTGAGGTGGACTGTAGCTTCTTCTTCTTCTTGAGCGTGGCAGTCCTTTATGTGGAAAGTAAACAGTAAGCATACAGTACATTAATATGCTGTGCTCAATGCACTCTAGGGTTGCATGAAACCCTGGCTCTCCTCACCTCCCAGTTGCACCCAGATGCCAACCATAAGGAGGACATGGGGTTCCTGAAAGACGTCTTCAGTGAGAGAAGTCTTGGTTACCTCATGAAGGTAAGGCTTTGCATATTGGTACACCAGTGTACCGAACGTACACTTTCCAGCCAACAGCAGTTAACCTCTTGAGGGCAGTCACCACACACTGTTATGTTATGTCATGTTATGTTATGAGCATATTTACAATTTAAAGCAGTGTTTCTCAACTGGTGGGTCCCGACCCAAAAGTGGGTTGCAACTGGTGGGCAGTGGGTTGCGGACATGTGCCTCGGCCCCGTCAAAAAGTCGAACAAATTTTTAAAGTTTGCTGAACTTCCGATGGTGCTCTCTTATTTTGAAAGGTGCGTAGGTGTTTGGAACAGTGCATACAGACATTATGGATTACTGCACAAATTGTTTTTTGAAATAAATTATAATGGGTCGGAAATAAAATTATGTTTGGGTCATGACTAAATGACCGAGGACAAATGTGGGTCCTGAGGTTAGACCAGTAGAGAACCACTGTTTTAAAGCAATACTGAACTTTTGTTAAATCCTTGACTCTGTAGTTTAATGACCTCAAGTTACAGAGTCCTCATGTTGACTTAAAAAATAATCCATTACCTTTTTCCACCAAAATTAGTGCATATAAAAATTTTTTTTAAATGTGGGAAACCCCACTAAATACAGGCGATTTACTCCTTTCGCATTGCCAGTAGACGAGTATGCCTTTCTGTTTTTTTCTGCTGTCAAGTTCGACTTCACAAACACGCCGTCTAAAAGGGGTTAGTAAACAATGGAAGGCACCATGGAGGCTAGTGAAAGAGTTACGGTGGTTACTTCTTTTTTATATATCTGTTCCTTATTCAGTGTCTCTTTCAAACCCGTTGACGACTAATTTGGAACGATGTTTGAGCGCTGCTTGGAGGGAGACGGACGGAATTTGTGGCTGAGATGACAAAAGAGAGTTGCAGAAGTTACAGATGGAGGCAAAAAGCCTTAATTTTCTCCATGATAGGTATTGTTGACAGTGGGGCTGTGACCGGTCATCGTGTGTGGGTCTGAGATCGAGCGAAGAGGAACGAAAATTAGGGTGTCCACCCGGTTGTCATGTTTCCATCACTGCCGATTGGAGCTGGAGCTGATAAATACCCGTGACTACTGCACAGTCATTTGTCCTGGGAATGATTAAAGACAAAAGCCAGATGTTAGCGGGTGCTAGTGGGTTTTTTGTCCAGTGGGAAAGGGGCTCATGATTCACCAGAATTGGAGCAGAACCACAGCTCACTTCCAACAAACAAATACTTACAGTATAATGTGTCCACAAAGCTGATAGCTGTCTCTACTGGTAGTACATACATACATTCTAAAGTTGCTACAGTTTACAGAATTAAATTGTTGTAGAATATACAATATATTTACGTTTTCGATAAAAAATTTAAATATACCTTAAAGTAAATTCTAATATGTCTACAAACTGTTGTAATTTAACAATATATCCTACCAATAGAGATGGAGATTGGCATTGTAGGCACATTAGAAGTATGTTTATGAGAAACAATAGCAGAGAATGGCGGATGAACACAACTGAGCGATGCGACGCACCTACAGCGAACGAGGGGTTAATTATGTCAAACGTTTGCGGGAGGACTTAATATTGAAGTTAGGAAGCTACAGAGTCAAGGGTTTAACAAAAGGTCAGTATCACTTAGAAATCAAGAATTTAACCTTCAGTCATTCACAGATATGTCCATGTAATAAAATACAACGGGGTTCAAAAAAAAAAACTAAAAAGAAAGAAAACACAGAAAGTAGCCTAACATCACGCTAACATCACGCTAACACTCTGCTTCTGTAGATCCATGAGAAGCTAAGACAGTATGAGAGACAGAGCCCAACGCCCGTCCTGCATAGTGCCTCTTCTCTGGCTGAGGATGTAAGTTCTACACACACACACACACAGGTTAACCCCTTACTAGTTGTACGCAGCAATCAGTCACTGACTAGCTCAGAGAGAGGCTATGTGGTTATATCAAGAGTGAATTTAACATACATCTAGTTAGACTCCATATCCCTCCCCAACAACCCCCATTCATTCCTCTCTCCTTTTCTCTCTTACTCTCATACTGCAGCTAGCTAGGAGTTAAAACGCTGACTATCGCATTATAGGCGCGTGTTGGTTATTATAAATCGCTGTATGTGTGATTGACAGGTGGCGGAGGAGCTGCAGAGCGGACCAATGAGCACCGAGGAGAAGGAACTGCTGCATCTTCTGACTTCGCCACACCTCAAGGTGGATAGCTTACATGCTAGCATGCATGCTAGCTATGCTGTTGGAAATTGACAGTTGGAAGTTGGGATCATATGAGGCGTTAAACACACAGAATTATAAACCTTACATAAACAAGCATACAAAGGGATGCTATCCCAATACCATTGTCATTTCGTCATCAATTGGGAACCAAACAGTGCTGATAGCCTATCCTATTTAATTGGACCAACCACTACTGGTTGTGGTACTGGTGTTTGACAGTGATGTAGTCTTTGCATGTAAACACAATGGAAAGGACCAGAAGGCAGTTGGCTGAATAATTTTTGTTTTAGTGATGAATAAAATGGTAATTGTAATATTAAAGTGATAATCAGAGACAACATCAGGGGCGCTACTACAATCTCAATGTCTTTTTCCCATCAGGCCGTTCTCTCGGTGCACGACACAGTAGCCCAGAAGAACTTTGACCCCGTTCTGCCTCCGTTGCCAGACGAGTTTGAGGACGAG
This sequence comes from Percopsis transmontana, assembly GCA_025447815.1. Classification (NCBI taxonomy): domain Eukaryota; kingdom Metazoa; phylum Chordata; class Actinopteri; order Percopsiformes; family Percopsidae; genus Percopsis; species Percopsis transmontana. The sequence goes on along the minus strand of JAOEHI010052736.1, from coordinate 9,603 downwards.
TTTGAGGAGGAGTCTGTGAAAATTGTCCGTCTGGTGAAAAACAAGGAGCCACTGGTGAGTCAGGATCGAATGATTAGGTGTTAGTGGATGATATAGATATAGAGGATATAGACACGTTCTTCCTCTGAGGCTGTTTAAACAAAACACTGTGTTGTTTTCTCTATGCAGGGGGCCACAATAAGACGTGATGATGCCACGGGGGCGGTTATCGTGGCTCGTATCATGAGAGGAGGGGCTGCTGACCGAAGTGGTAAATTAATGTTTGCCTCTCTGTCTGCCTGTCTGTCTGCCTGCCTGTTTGTCTATCTGCCTGTTGGAATGTGTCATTTCATAGCTTCTTGTGATGTACACTACTCCATTTTGTTATGTGTGTTATGCTGTGACTGTAAGGGGAGGGGTAGAGAACATGTGAGATTTGTGATATATTATGTGGGGGGTGGAGAGGAGTGCCAACCACTCAGGCCCGAGAGGGGTACGCAACTACGCGAGTTTTAAACCAAAACCACATTTGTGGAATGCTCGATTCATCCACGGGGGCAGACGCAAATCGCGGCGTGTCCCTTTATAATGAAAATAAGGGTTAAGATTTAGAGGGGAGGGGGGGGGACAGATCCTGTAGCGCTACTGATGGACAGATGAAAGGGATGGAAGGGAGAGAGCGTCGTGCAGTAGCTGTAGAACACAGAGGATGTTTGTGGTGAAATGCCCCCAGAGAGACTCGCATTATACACACTCAGCAAAGACCTCTGTGTACTATGGACGTTGCCATGGAAATACCACTCGCACATGGGTGGAGGTTCTTTGTATATTCTTTGATATGTATGCGTGTGTGTGTGTGTGTATGCGTGTGTGTGTGTGTGTGTGTGTGTGTGTGTGTGTGTTTTGATATTCACAGTTCAAGAGTAAAACAATCAGTGTGTAGAGCCATTATTAATGTATGACTCTTGCCCTCCAGTGAAATCCATCGCGTATTAGCTTTCATTTCACGACCAGCTTGTGTTAACGTGCTCTGTGTGTGTGCAAAATACACCGCTTTTTACCTCAGCGAGGCTGCGAGGGGAAAACAGTATCGACCTGACTGTCGGGTTTCGCTGTTGTGACTGTGATTAGATAGATGGAAGTAGCTACCTACCCCTGGCATTTGCGCTGATGTTAAAGCAGCTGTCAAGCAGGTGTTTTAAGAGCTTTTACCCTCTTCCAGGCTTGGTCCATGTTGGAGATGAACTGAGGGAGGTCAACGGTATTTCCATAATCCACAAGAGACCTCATGAGATCAGTCAGCTGCTGGTAAATTGGACTACTGCTGTGGTATTACACGCAAAGGTTTAAAGACATGTTTGGGACCATATGGAAGATCTATTTTACACACTAAACCCAAAGGCAGCAGTAAAAACATTACGATAGATGTAGCGGCAGAAATGTCTATTTTAACTTCAGTTGAACAGTTTATAATAGTACTTTTGTATTACCATGGACATCATGGAAGCAACTGCTCCTTTAAAACTCAAAATCGGCATTAGAACAACATACTTAGGCACACGTTGAAAATAAAATGTAATTACGTGTTCTTTTAAAGTACTTCACAAGAAGGATCATGGCAGAATGAAAATTGTGAACTTGAAATATATTTTCACGGTAGTGATACCTTACTAATACCTTCTTGTCTGTTTGCTTCCCTTTCTGTGGCATCTAGTCCCAGTCCCAGGGCTCCATAACCCTCAAGATAATCCCTGCTATTAAAGAAGAGGATCGACTGAAGGAGAGCAAGGTAGGATGAAGCTCTCATCTGATGGCCCTGCTTTCCCGTAAATGCATCCTCTTTAAAAGGCTTATTTGACTCAGGGTTCGGTCGCACAGATTTCCCCTTCTGATAATAAAGGTAGGGATAGAGGAAGAGAGCGCTTAAGGACACCTTTATTTCCTTTTACTTAGAAGTACCTTTCAAAATAGGATTACATGGTGCTACACAAGCGCAATTGTGGCTTGCACAAAACATAGAATACAAATTAATTTGCAAATAATTGTTTTTTATTATTTCATAAATACTTTACAATCTCCTAATTAACGATCTCCTAATTTTAAGAAAATATCTTGTAATACTCATAATTAAGATATTTTCTCTCAGAATTACGAGATCGTTAAGTATAAATTACGAGAAAATGGTTAGATGTTTTTAATTACAAATAAATGAAATACGCTTCCGTACAAAACAAATTAATTGTCCGAAGTAAATGAACGTCACAAACTCCAGAACACTAAAACCCAATAAAACAATAAACATAACCAACCCCAAATCTTACGAAGGTATGACTCCAAAAAGGGATTTGAACGTTGATACTGGCAGTTGATGTGTGTGTGTGTGTGTGTGTGCGTGTGTATGTGAATTGGGGGCAGGATAGTCTAGGATAGTCTAGTTGTCTAGGTGTTAAGACTCCCAGCCAGAAGGTCGTGGGTTCAAGCCCCAGAGCTGGCATACCTGTAAGCATCCTTGAGCAAGATGCCTAACCCCTATCTGCTCCATGTAATAGCATCATGTCGCTTTGGATAAAAGCGTCTGCTAAATGACCTAATTGTAATTGAATCCAGGTGTACATGAGGGCGTTGTTCGACTACATCCCCTTAGAGGACAAGGCCACGCCCTGTCAGGAGGCGGGGCTTCCCTTCAAACGAGGCGACATCCTGCAGGTGGTGACCCAGGACGACCCCACCTGGTGGCAGGCCAAGAGGGTGGGCGACAGCAACCTGCGGGCAGGCCTCATTCCCTCCAAACACTTCCAGGAGAGGTGAGAGTACCCACAGGTCTAGTGGGGGGCGGGATGAAAACAGCCACAGTGTTTTCACCAATGAGCACAACTTCAGAATAGAACAGACCTCGTAAGTTTTGCTATGTCACTATGACCATATATGGACTTCCGGATCAAACGCTATATCCAAGATATGCAAGCAATAAATTCACATAAACTGCTGTTCTGCCCTGCTAGTGGTCTGCACGGCACGGACCAGCAGTGTGTGACGTAATTAATCTGCGGCTAAAATGTTAGATTTTTTGCTAAAAAAAGTTCGTTTTTCAACATGAAAACTGTTACAGAAATCAACAACCGGTGCTGTTAGAGAGACAGATATATGTAGATAATACCGTCCTAGTTTGAAAAGCCCATTCATTTTCGCTGTTGGGAAATCCCGTTTGATCCGGAATTCAACATCTGGGAATGCTGACGTCAAACAACTCTATATTTCTATATTTATATTTATATTTATATTTCATGGTTCATATAGCCTCAAAGCTGTTGTATGACACACAAAGGTTTAAATAAATGTTTAGGCCCATATGGAAGCGCTGTATTAATATACCAATCCAACAGCAGATTTTGCTACAGAATTGTCAATTTAGTAGTATTTTTATTGGCATCATGGAAGCAACTGCTCTGTTAAAACTCATCTATAACTTTAATAAAAAAATCAACTATAAAAACATATTTGAAAATCAAATTAAATGATCGTATTTTAACACTTCACATGGCAGATTGGAATTTTGACCTGACATATTTAGTTTTATTTTCACAGTGCGAAGTTACTAATGTCCAATTTATGGTTCAAAACCCCAAGTAGAACTACAAATGAAAAGGCTTCCATGAATGAATCCGTGCAATATGAGAAAAGAAGGTTCACCATTTGGCATAACCCAAAAGATCATATATGATGCAACCCACCATTTATGAGTCAGAAAAGCTGTATGGTAATTTATGCTTGATGCATCTACTGTATGTGTTTCTATATTAAGGCTTAATGTAGCCTTAACAGATTTTGCTAAAAAAATTTAAATATATACATACTGTACATACACACAATATAGAATCACCTAGCGATGCGATATGTTTGAAAACATAAAACATGCCCTTGTCTCTTATATCAGCAGAAAATAAATGGTTGGTCTTCCACATGAGATCATGAATTGAGTTATAACATCTAAATGTGAGGTTTGACCGGCGCAGCCAAATGCTGGCAATATTGATTTAATCCTGCGTTTTCTATTTTGTAATCTGTTATAATCCATGTTCGAGTGTTTTTCTCCTTGGGGGGTGGGAGGTCAACTATGATTGGATGGAGGATCACAGCAGTCCGGGAATAAACTCTATAATGCCGGCACATGCCAACTGCGTGAAAGTGTGATAATCCCCCGCCACGACGGTGGGACCAATCACAGATTGGGCCTGCCAGATGTTGTTCCTTTTACTGTAGATGCGTAAAAACACACTTTGACATCCCAAAACGATCAGAAATAGATACGTGGGACAAAAATAACAGAGTTCACCCAATATCTGCACGACTAAACTGCTTCCTGGTTGTGTGTGTCGTCTTCTTTCTTATCTAATTGTTATATCAGAAGTGATTTTTCTGTTGTTCCTTGTTAACGTTTCCTCCTTTGCTCCTTTCTCTTGACGTGTTTCTAAAGCTGATGTTTCTCTCTCGTGTCTGTCTCACCTTGGGAATGGCTTCCTCTGCTCCGGCTGCCTATTTCTTCAGGCGTCTGGCCTACAGGATAAAAATGGGCACTCTCCCGAACCCCAAATCCCCTAAAAATCCTGTCTGTAAGTGTCTCTCTGTATGCTCCACTGTCCCAGAACGCCACACCATGTCCCGTGTTCTTCCAGCGATGTGACTTATTGACTTCAGCTATTAGCAACTAGTGTTGTTTCTCTCCTCTCACTTCCTCAAATGTTTTGTTTCCGTGACCCTGAAATAATTATTTTATTAAAAAAGATGAGTTTAAAAAAAAAGAAAGTTGAATCCACTCCACAACCCTTAAAAGCACTTTGCGACCCACAGTTTGAGAACCCCTCTGCTAGATGGCTGCAGCTGTGCTCTCATTGACTTCCCGTGACCCTGTAGGCAGATAATTGTCATTGTCAGATGATTATTAGCACTCATTGTCCAAGCTAGGCAAACCTTTGCCCGCGCAGACAGACCCACTGGGAACAGGATGACAGATGCAGGCAGGCAGGCAGGCAGGCAGAGATTATACATATGAATTAATCTCTTTCATGTTCGGTCCATCTGACCCGCGATATCGCTGGTAGAGCCGTCGTCACGGCAGCCGGGCACTGTTTAAGAGAACAGTAGATTAGCATACATCGCGTTCAAGGCAACGCTCTCCCTTTCCACGCCGTGCGCGAGGGGGGTTAGGGTCTTCGTGCGTCTGGTCTTCGTGGTACATAATCTGGCCATAGAGGACTGATCCGAACCTAACAGGGGGACAACAAGGGCTTAGCAATATGGCCGCCACTCAGCGCCTTGTTCTGTGTTCGCTCTTCATTGCTCTTGGATTTGTTCCCCCCACAATGCCAGCTGGGACCCCATTTAAAATAAAGGGGCGAATATAGATTACATGAATTATAAACAAAATGCCTTAAATGGTTGTAACATCCCTGTACTGTCACACAAAGAAACCACACAGAGAATATATAGCACCCTATAACCCCTATTACCTAAAACCCTGTTACTGTTACAGAGGTGGGTGAGTCCGACTTCAGAGAGTAAAAGTCCTGCCAGGTTATCCTTCTGCTTGTTCCTTCTGCTACTTAACCGGGTGATTTCAATTACAGGGACTAATGACTGAAATCCCCCGGTTAGGTGAAGCAGAAGGAAAACCTGGGAGGACTTTTACTCTCTGAAGTCGGACTCCCCCACCTCTGACTGTAAAGTCTTCGAAGATCCTCGGCGGGCGTTTATCTTTAACACTTGTCTTTTGTTGTTTGTCTGTCTCTTTACTGCACTCTGAGCAGCAGATGACCACGGGTGTGACAAAGGTGGGTACATATGGAGAGGTAGTCGCCATGCATCCTTACAGCACACACACACACACACACACACACACACACACACATACACTCACTCACTCAAAGAGGTGGTACAGGCACGTTAGAGACTCTGTGTGTGTGTGTGTGTGTACTGTATGTGCTTTTCTGTGTGTGTTTGCATGCAGGTGAGCCGGAGAGACGTGCCAGAGTGCGTCTTGAGAACGCTGTACGGTGTTAGCCCTGCGTAGTTGGCTAGCGATAATGCTAGCTAGAGTCGCTCCTATCTGTCTGGCCTTTGCACTTCCTCTGCTCTACATCTCATGGTCTCACCTGTGCTGTCTGCTCATATTGTACTGCAGTATTGATATTATATACACCTTATCATCACAGTGAGCAAATAAGGATGGATAAAGAGAGTTAATAATTACCATTTAAATCCACACAAGTGTTTTTAGTTCACTTGAGTTATGCAGTAAATTAGCACACAATGTGCATACGGTCAAGAGAAGCAATCAGGTAGAAGGTATCGGTTGTCCCGCCCCTTGATCAGGGGCAACACCAGGGGAGTCCAGACAGTTCTGCAGACAGGAAGTCTCCTTTAAACTGAATCTTCCCTGCCTACCTGCCTACCCCCGTGTTATCCCCCCCCCCCGCCACCTGTTCCTTAACCCTTCCAGGTCTCTCACCCCTTCTTCTCCATGCTTGTGCCCCTACAGAGGACTGTGACTGTGACGGCTATTTCAATGGACACTACATAGGTGAGAGCGTGCACGTCTGTCTTGTCTCCCGCTCCCTCCGCTGCCCTGGCTGCAGTCTGGCTTGTGCGTGCGTGCTTGCGTGCGTGCGTGCGCTGGCTCACCGGCGGCTTGGGGTTGGGGAGGACGACGACGCGGTCGCTTGGAGCGCATGGCCCACACACAGCTCAATGTTTGCGAAAGAGGGTGTTGCGTTTAGGGGCGCTGAGTTGCGCAGCCGAGGCGATCAGATTTAACTGTTGCCGCGTCGGGGATCGTGGTCTCCCACCTCCGCAGCATCCAGTCACACGTTCACACCTCACCGGCGATGTTTCGTAGCCACAATTTACACCGTGTGAACGCCAGTTTATGCGATTTGCACAGAGATCCTTATGCAAACGCTGTTGAATAAATGTAGCGGAGCGTTGTAGGCTATCCTCCAGATGGCTGCACGCTACAGTGCTAATCGTACCATTAGCACTGGAAATATGAATTCTATTAGCATAAGAATCTGTTTGGAACATATTGCAAGTTGACAAATCATAGTAGAAATATAAAATATATAAATAGAACACTGACAGTTCCAATTGTGTATGTAATATAATATATAATTTTGTGAGAGCATATACATAAAAAAGGTTTGCAGTGCCGTTCTAGGCTGATGAAACCCACTTTGACCTCACCCCGACATGCCTCAGGGTGTGGGAGAACTGCTAGAATAAGCATGAGGAGGGATCTAACCACAGCTCCTAGCCAAAACTGCCATCTTGTGGTGACTAAAAAAACACTGGCAGGACACAAACACTGACAGCCGTGTTTACGGTAGACACACGCACAAACACCTATGAAGCAGTGTTTGATTCCTTCTACACCCTGCACCTGCCTGCCTCTGCTGCTGTGGTCGATGTCCCATACCCCCTCCCCTCTGCCCCTTGTACCCCCCACACCCCCCACAAGGGCCCCCTGCTGCGTTGGACACATTGCACACTCAAGCAGGCACGTTGACTGCGCGCTACCCCTCCTCCCACCTCCCTCCCCCCTTCCATGTTTGGAGGTGTGCGGTTGAGTCGTGTGATGCTCTAACGCCAAGTTATTAGTCTCTCCTAAGTGTAAAGCAGTGGCGCCCTCCTGTGGCCAGGTGTTTTCCTGGGAATTTTATTCAGGTACAGTTCCCCCGGCTTATTCCCCTCAGGTTTCCACCGGTGACGGAGGCGGAAATGCCAGGCGTCAGAAAGCAGGAGGCCTAGACGTGAATGTGCCCCAGTCAAACGCTAAACGCGCGAGATTAGTGCAAGTTCGTGGCTAGCGTTTTTTTTAGAGCTGCTGTACTTTCTCGACCTGGTTTTTGCGTCCTCTAGCCTCTGACAGGACGGACAACAGACCTGGCCTTGGGAAACCCATGATTTGCAGTCTATTCTATTCCATTAACGGTTGTTCCCAAGACAAGGCTGTCTTCTCTGTGTTGCCGAAACCCTTTAGCCTCTTTGAGAGTAGCATGCCTTGTATTGAAATGAGGAACATGTTTACTAGACACTGTCTTGATTATAAAACTGCTCAGGCCAGTTTGTCAATATTACCGTGACTAGAGAAGGATGAATTGCTCATTGAACATGCATGCATGATCAAGCCTTAAACAGGCGTTACATATTGCAGATAACTACAACCCCAGTTGTGGACAGTATGGTAATGCTAATAAAAACCAAAAAGGAGGGATTTTACCTTGTGAATTTAGTTACCCATGCTATCGAAGCTGACATGACAGAGGCTGACTTTTGGACCTGACGCTGATAGCAGTTGGTATGGTCGTTTTTCTCTTGAAGGCTTGAACATGATGGCTGTTCCAAAAAGTATTTACAGTGTTGACTTCTCGGACCACAAAGCACTTCCACTGCACCACTGTCCATGTCAGATGAGATGAAGTCAACTTAAGGAAATATGATGTTATACAGTGGTAAACACTAAACTTTTTTGGAGCGTGTTACGGTCATCAGATTGGAAACAAGTGTATATTTTCACAAAACTATTATATTCACAAGATAAAACATGACATATTGTGTTGTTGCAGTGTTTCCAATATAGTACTGGGCGAATAAAATTTACAATTCTCTCCTTTTATGTTTTTATGAGCAATATACTTACTGTCCCAACGTTTTCCGAATTGGGGTTGTATTAACAAAGTTAAGGTTCTCATACTTGCACTAATGGTCTCTGTTCACACTGGTTTTATGCATGGTTATCACCAGTCTGGCCTACAATATGTGTATATATCTCTATATCTATCTATCTATCTATCTATCTATCTATCTATCTATCTATCTATCTATCTATCTATCTATCATCAACATAATGCACACTAATGACATTTGCTATTGGGTTTGCATGCTAATGTGAAATAAAATCATTAGTCCTTAGCCCTAATTATCTAGAGGCCTAGCCATTATTCTGCATACTTATGCAGCATCTATATTGCATGACCAGAGAAATACTGTAGTAACAACAAATCACTCATGACCTTTCACCCCACCCCACCCCACCCCGCCCCATCACTGTCTGTGCCATAGCTGGCCTCAGGAGAAGTTTCCGGTTGAGTCGCAAAGACAGACAGGGCTCTTCTGGCGAGGGCTCAGAGCCCGGCGACTCGGACTTCTTCACCTACGAGGAGGTGACGCGCTACCAGCAACGGCCCAGTGAGAGGCCTCGCCTGGTGGTTTTGATTGGTAAGACTGAGCGACACCACTGTTGTGGGTGGAGATGCTTCCCCCTAGTGGCAGATAGTCTACATGACTACTGTCTACTCACAAGGCAGTTGGTTCTGAGTAGACGGTAGTCATAGGCCTTTCTTGTATTGCTTAACTTAATATAGGTTTAATTGTAATTCAGAATGTTAACAATCAGTATGTATCTTAAAAGGTATCTTATCATAGAATCATTATGCCGGTTCACATCCATACAATAACAATACCCTCAATAACATTAAAGCAGGTATTTTGTACTTATACAGCCATGGAAAAAATTAAGAGACCACTGCATATTCTTGTAAATATAATAATATAAATATCAAAAATGTAAAA
>JAOEHI010052735.1:0-16236 GCA_025447815.1 Percopsis transmontana | reverse complement strand
ACCAGGACCACACCCCTAAATGCATTGAAGCAACTGCCATGTGAATGGTTGATTAGATAATTGCATTAATGAGAAATCGAACAGGTGTTCCTAATAATCCTTTGGGTGAGTGTATGTTAAAAAACGTTAAAAAAATATTCACAAAGCAAAACTGAGTGCATTAAATATTTCACATTTAAACAGACAAATAACGCGGGTGTTTATAGCCCTCTCCACAAGTCCGCATTTGTGCCAAGCATACAGTAAACTGACATATTATAATATACAAATAAAATGAGGAAAAGACAATAGAAGAACATTTAGCTAATTTTGATTAATCGATTATTTCATTGTACCCACTGCTCTTTGGTTGGGAAGATATAATGGCCCTCATTGGCAGTTAATAAAACAAAGCCACGTTTGATTTGAAGATTGACATCATACTAATTATGCCCTGATGGTAAACAGCAGCATAAGCTGTACAGCTAGAGCAATAGCCTATGTCTCCAGGGTCTGCTGTTCTACGGCAGGTCCAGCATGCCGCTCTCCCTCAGCGCCCCCTGAGTCCGGTCATAGACCACTTCGATGGCCTGAACCACCCTGTTCAATACCGCGCTGAACTCCTCCTGGTTTTGAACGCACACCAGCCTGTAGAAGAAGCCACGCTCCGGCATGGCGATGAAGGCCAGCTCGGCCGCCCTGCGGACGAACCAGGTGTGGTGGTGGGCCAGCGTGCTCTGGTAGGCCTCGCGGCAGAGCTCCGAAGGGCCCTTGAGCCGGCCAGACGGCGTCTCCGACAGCTTCTCCAGGAAGAGCTTCAGCCACAGCAGGGCACGGTGCAGGCGCAGTAGGGTGCGGCACCCGGAGTCCGTCTGCTGCTGGAAGTCCACCAGGCCCTGGCTCAGCTCGGAGCGGATCATGGAGTTCACGCTGTAGTACGGAGAGGAGGGGTCGGCTGGACTTGCAGCTTTGTCTATTTCTGAGCCCGCCTCTGCCTCCGGGCCCTGCTCAGCCATCAGGGCCAGTTGGCGGATGATAGAGGTCTTCGTCTCAATTTCTTTGGATATCAGTCCAACCATTGGGCCGAGTGCTTCCATGAACCTTATGGTATGGAGACAACAAGCTGAATGCCTTTATAGTCTAGAGCAGTGGTTCTGCTGGCTTCTGTATCGGTTTTCAATTATTTGCCAAGCTGAGTACCCCTGTTACGGTCTAATAAATTTTTTCAATACGAACTTAAATATAAGATTTAATGACTTAAAAAGCATATAACTTAATACATTTTGAGCGGTTGTTTAAATACTGTTTTCATAATAATTGTTATCAACTTTTATGATTTTATGATTTCCATTTCTCTCTCTTACCCCCTGATTTACCTTCAAGTAGCCCTAGGGATACATGTACACCCTTTTGAGAAACACTGGTCTAGAGTAAAAAATATTTTATTTATAGTATACCAATATGCATGAAGTTTATGAACCACAAAGGCAAAAACTCTAGCTAGCTAGTGCTTGGAGCGTATCTAGCTAGTGCCTGAAGGGTACAACCTGCTAATTTGTATGGGAAGCCATATAGAGCATTGTGATTGAGAATTATAGTTTACCATGTGCTCATGTAAAGCAAAGCATCTTGGAAAAACAAGTATTTGAACAATTTTAGGAATCTGGCTAATCCTAATCCCTATGATGGTTTTGCTTAAACTAGGCTAATATGTAATTATTGGTCTTAAACAACTTTCATGACCTACATATGTTTTGTCTAATGTTAACGGCTCATGAGCTGATGAGTTCCCAGGCACGGTTGGTAGCCTAAGGGCAGCACTTGTAGTGTATGTGTATCCATGAATTGAGAAACTACTTTTTAAAATGTCTGATTGGACACACACACACATACCCACATGCAGAGTGCATGTGTTACAGGGACCCATAGCGCATACGGACCTGTCATGGTCTCTTTCATGCTAAGTAACCCTGACCTGAGACTCGCTGACCGGGCCACAGTGAGGCACAATGAACTTCATTCATCCTGGAGGTTCTAGGAGAGTGCTCCTCTCCTGCCTCCTCGTCCCTTCTAATGCTCTTACTTCACCAGGTCGTCCCAGCTGGCCAGATAGGGCTGCAGCAGCACGTCAGAGCTGAAGGCGGGAGCTTCTAGCAGGTGGGCGAGCAGCAGTGACACCTGAAACGTCTGGCCCGGACACTCCTTCAGGGGCAGGGGTCCCTGGACGCCATCAGCCTCGCTGCTATTGGCTAGATGGTGAAGCTACGGCCGTGGGGACAGGGGATAGAAGGAGTCGGGAGGATGTGAGGGGGTAAAGAGAGGGATTCGTGGTAGTCAAATAGCATGCTTTCTGCAAAGTCATGGGATGAGACTTGATCCTGGAAAATAACAAATGATGCCGTTTTCTCTCTCACCGTATCAATGTGATTGTAACCTTTTAGACAAGAGTCCCACTGGTAATCCAAGCCTCCCTCTGCAGAGGGAAGGAACAAATGAGATAGACAAGTGGGGATGAGTTGTACATGCAACACTGTACAAAGCCAAAAAGATAATATATATATGAACACACTCATAAAAGAATACAACAAAATATATCTGCAACAGGATTACACGTCAGAATCAATTCATTAAAAAACGTTATTTAAGAAAATAAACACAGATCCTCTCTGTAAACTAAAAGTAGCAAAAACTGTTAAAAACTACTAAAATCTATTTGAAATAAATCTTGTCTGTGATTACTATATTGTGAATAATAGCAAGTTAACGTGTCATTAATGCAGCGTAAATGTATTAATCATTAATCTCTTTATGTCTGCCAGTACATTACTAGGTCAGCGCGCTCGGTCAGCCAGTGTACAAACAGTACAGAAGAGGTGGTAAGATTAGGGGGGTGGGGGGCAGGGTAGTGTAGAGGTCTAGAGCATCCTAATTGTAATTGTGCCTCTGATATAAGAGGCACAATGATATAGAGGCCTCTTCTAACCACTACAACTCACTACTGCCAAAAATCACATTCACCACCATTGCCATGTTTCCACTGGGCTCCTTGTAACAACAATATATCGGCTGGCTGAGTTCCTAACAAAAGGCAGGTCTCCGAAGCTCACACTTCTGAAAAGGGTTTCTCAGGGCCCCAGCTCGAGCCTCTAATAAGACAGCACAGGCGGCTCATGAGACAAACTCACATTTAAATTGATCAAGGGAATCTGTAGTCTGTCCGTCAGTGTCTGCGACTAACTAACACTTGCTAACAGAGCATTGCAGTCTAGCGTCTTTGAATATGGAAGTATCTAAATTGTGCCTCTGGATAACAGCTTTCATGCTTGTCTTTCTACTCACAACTCTCTGTTCAGTCGGAGCTCTATTCACTCTTTTCTTGTATGGGTCAAATAAAGACCCAGTGTTGGCATCACTACAAACATCAGTGATGCCAACATGCAGACTGCCATTGATGTATGCCAAGAACTTAGTCAGCAATACAATTACATAAGTCATGCAATCATATTTAAGGACAAAGAAATCTCCTAAAAAAATGCAAATAAGTAAAGACATTTCTCCTATTAACCTTTTTTATGGTCATGTTTATGGGCGACAGACCTTTAGACGTAATTATTCACTAGGACTAAATATAAAACTACACTGCAGCTTCAGATAACAGCCAGAACAGAACGGAACTTAAGTCCCTAACTTAATATAAGTTAAGAATTAAGTCGTTAACTTAATATACCTAAATTGATTCACTATTGTCACAGAACATGAAACAATAACACAAACCATTAAACATTATATTACTGTAATAATCTGCCACCAAAACTGCATGACTACCGCACTTGTGTCCGCAGCCAAGTGACACATTCCTGGTCTACAGCCCATAGATTCCAACCAAGGAGAGCTTGGTACCGTGGAAGCTGTCCACTCATGCACACAGACAGAGGCACACACGGTGTACCGGAGGAGTACTCACGAAGCCATAGGGAACCAAGGAACACCAGTAGGACTATGATAGCGGCAGCAGCTTTGCACTTTATCCCCATTCTGAAGGATAGTTTTGTATTTTGCTGGTCCAGCTGGGCTTCCTCTCGCACTGGAAGTGCTTTATTTAATAATTCCACCGTGGTTCTCATGGATTATTGTCCCTTGCACTGCTTGTCACCGCAATTACTCTCTATTGGCCCCCCTTACCCCGAGCCACCTCTAAAGTAATTCATACTCCTCCCAAAACCTCAGATAAAAAGTTGCTCTCTCGAGGCCACCATACCTCTCTGGTTTCAGGAGCTGAACCAAGGACAATAGCTGTTTTTTTTCAGTTCCTCGGCTCCTACACAAAACCTTAATAACTTTTTTCCCCTCCTATAGACTCGCTAATTCAACTTAGCCCGCAGAATATTCCCTCTCCCCTGTCCCTCTTGCACTTTACTCCGTAGTTCCCCAGTTATGAAGCCACTTTCTGAGCTGTTTTCCCTGAGCTGCCCTACTGCCTTTCCACAGCATGTTGCTCAATCTCAGGGTCCAGAGATTATCAGTTCAGCCGCCGTGTGATAAAAGCAGCCAATGCAGTGTATCTGCTCGTAACCCCCTTGCCCAGAATTCATCTTCTACTTGAAAAATAATACTTGAAAATGAATAGCTCTTGTCTTCCTCCTATCACACCCTCTCTCTCTCCCTTTCTCTCTAACACACCCTAGCACAACCACAACCCTGCCAATACGCTGACAGAATATTTTCAAAAGATATTTGACAATGTGAACATGTGAATATATTTATACACAGAAAAATAAAACAAATAGAATATAGTTGGCATAATGAATCACAGAGTGAAGAAAGAAAGAAAAAACAACAGCATTGATTTGTTTTCCTCTGCGGTTATTTATCTGCTCTGCTGAAGTCAAGACAACCTTAACCTCTGTATTGATTTAGGACTATGATCTCTGCTTGGTTTATGAAAAGCGAGAGATTTGATCCTAAATTCATTGCTTGTCAATTAATGTCAGTTTTTATAATTGTAACTGCACAAGTAACACAGACAGGTAATTTTAGATTAATCTAATTCCTGATAAAACAAAGACAACTTCTGTGTTCACCTCATTAGAAACCCAGGAGTGACAAAAAATGTAGTCAATATAAACCAAGTTATAAGATTATTTTAATTTTTCTTGACAGTCTACCCATTATGACCACCAAAAGCCTACTGTCTGTTTTGATACATAATACAGACACATAAAGTAATGCATTAAAGATAATCAGACTTGAAAACATTGCCCTTTAGAATTCAGAATCGTTGAAGTTTAAAGTCTAAAATGTGTTGAGAAAACAAGAGCATTGTCCAGCTCAATAAAATGGGTGTTTCTCATCTGATAAAGCTACCTGTGCTGTGGGAAGTGAAACAGACAGTGAAGAGACAGATGACACAATGGAATTTTCAGAGGAGCAGTGGGAAAGTGAAGGTTTGGCCATGCCACAGCAAAAGGGGAGGGGCCGATCACAAGGACTTTCATCTCAACAAACAAAAACAATGTGCGTGAATTTGTAATGGAAATATTGGATTTATTAGATGAATCTAGATCAAAATGGAACACAAACTCTATTGAACAGAATGTCCCATTAGACACCAACTGTATATAACTAGCTCAGCATGGGACCACTTCCCAACGGTGTTATAATATAACATGCACAATTTTTATAATCTAAAAACCAATGATGTGGTCCTGGGATTCAGTATGGTTGGAATCAGGCATCAGAATCAGCCTAATCTCAAAATCAATCTGCCTTTGCATTAAGTTTAGGAATCTCTCTAAACAGATCCCATCGATGCTGTCGGCACACTGATGTGATTCCTACAGTACAATTCAACAACTTCAGATCTTTCAGTAGCCTAAATAGTGAAAGGATAAAAGTTCCTTGCTCTGGATTGCATCCTAAAATCGCAGTGTTGCCATGGAAAAAAAAGTAATTCATTTATATGACACTATGTATCTATAACTTATATAAACACAGCTACTGTATGTACTGTAAACATTTTTTCGGTTCTGCTTGGCAATTATTTGTCTTGTTTAAGTTAGTTGAAGAAGATAAAGTAACTGGTTTAAGCACCTCTGATTTACAATGGCTGGGCCACCCACTGAAATGTTTATGGTGTGTGTATGAAATATTTCACTAACTGTAAATACACTTGATATTTTCTTTGGTCTATGTCTGGTGGTGGATATTCACTTTAGACTGATTTTAGAGGCTATTAGTTTACTGCTGGAACAAGGACTGGCAGTCAAGGCATTAAGAGACTCGTGCAGCCAACATGGAGCAGAAAATATTCAAATAGACACTATACACAGCCAACATGGAGCAGAAAATATTCAAATAGACACTATACATTAAGTTAAAAAGGCCAGCGGCACATAGGCACATCACATGTTCACTAGTGATGTAAAATGACCAATCATCCGGGTTTGTTGGCTCCACATTTAGCTTTGGCACAATTATGGGAGAGTTTCACATAATCAAGTGTATACCTTGGCAGTGTGTACACAAAGCAATTTGGCACTTGTTTTCATAACTGACCATGAGCTACATAATGGGACCTCTGAAGTTTCCAGTTACCTCAAAGGAGCTCATCTCTGTTTCGTTAACTGTATATTTAGACCTCTGAACTCACACGGCACATTCCAAAAGCTGGTCTGCTCCTCTCAAAACCATGCGTATTGCTTATAGTTCCACTACATCAACTGTCATAATAAATTATACACATTGTCTCACCAACAAAGCAGTTCTGGTCATCTTAATTGTATTCTATTTACTTATCTTGAATAATTGTATTTGCTTGTCTTGTTTAAAATACATATTGATGCATTGTTCTGGGCAGGTCAACAACATGAAACGGTCCGGCAGGGGCGATGCCATTAAAGCGGCACTCACATGTCATACATCAATGAGAGGAGATCTTGTTTTTGTGGATTTAAATGTACCAAATGCAAATTGGACCCGAGATGTCTGAAGGATAAATAAGGAGTTTAAAACTAACAAATGAGGTTTCATGGGTGTAGATCCTGTGTCTAGGGGTAACATGAGAGCAGCGGTTAGACACTGGACAGTCGAAGTCTTGTGGCGGAGGAGACAATTGAAAACTTGACGGGTGAAAAGAGTCAGAAATGCCCACAAAGCTATATATTCAAATTGACAAGCCTCAAGCTAGACAGAAACACGTACATACACACACACACACACTGCAGACTCGGCTCGTCCACTTGCAGTGGAAGCTACAAGGCGCGCTGCTGTATTTATTAATACCCAGGGCACATAGCAGGACCGGACAGCTCTGCAAGCCTGTGTCACCTGTTCACCTTGTTCAGTTGAACCCACGGGTATTCGATGTCACTGTTTGTCTGCCTCTGCTTTTGTCACTGTTTGTCTGCCTCTGCCTGTCTCTCTCTCTCTCTCTCTCCTCCCCCGCCACATATACCCAACCACACACAGGCTATGTCAGCATCATGGTGAAAATGTGCCAGCAGGGTGTAGTGAGCACTGACAATGGTTGACAAGATTAAGACTGTAAACCGACTCGTGTCTCAATGGCATGTTTGTAAGATCTCACCCACAAATTATAGCTTTTTCTAAGTGACAGATACTATTCTCCTTTTCGAAACCCTGTATTTGTCATTATAATCAACAACAATACAATCACGCAATGATGAAGATTATTATTGGATTATTGATGACCAGAATATGACTTTAAGACTTTAGTTTAGCGCTTCCCGGCTGCTGTGTAATCCGAGCTATGGATAGCGACAGCTGGGCCTGTGAGACCAGGGGCTGCGAGATAGGGGGGTGCGCGGAGGGCTACGAGCTCGTCGGAAATAACCTCTACAGTTCTCCTTCTCCCCGGTTCTCAACAGATACCTTGGGCATACCGTTAGAAATCATCAACCATCAGGCATGGCAGTCAGTTCCAGTTGGACTTTTTTGGCTCTAACTATTCTCGGGACTTTAGTTGTACAAGGTAAGTACGCACTGGCACTTGGCGTCTTAAATTTAAAGCACTTGGCACATCTTGATACAGTGTGTGCCCGCTGTGGCCATATCAAATTCCCCTACGCCTTCTTGTGCTTTGTATTTCCCCCCGTGCTGGTTGTATGTTTTCACACTTAAAGCCTTTAGAAAACTCTTCTCTGTACTCGCACAGGAAACACAAATGAATGAATCACAATAATGGCTGAACTGCAATGCAAACTACAGTAGTCGACATGAAGTTATTGTTTATGCGATACGCGATACAGGCACACAGTGTTTTACCACTGAATCAATGTGTGAATCCAAGCTGGTGCGAACAAAACCCGTTCCCAACGTGCTCTTCTCATGCATGCAGGACAGTGTAATGAGGAATCCAAGCTTATCAGCGATCTGTTCAGAGGCTACAACAAGAACATCCGCCCAGTGGAGCACCCTGAAGACAAAGTGGAGGTCCAGATCAAGCTGACCCTCACTAACCTCATCTCCTTGGTGAGAAAGGCTCTTTGTCCGCTGCAACGTCTGTATGGATGGATAACTGTACAATTAAAGGTTATCGCACCTCAGGAACCGCACATTTAAAACTATGCATGTAAGGGGCGAGGGTAGAAATCTGTGCAAGCCTAGGAGCTTTTTAGGGGGAGAAGTAGAGAGGAGTGCCACTCAGCACTGAGGCAGGCGAGAGGCATGCGCACTTTGAGCTTCGAACTAAAACAATGTTTTTGTAACACCATTTTCAACCACAAGGGGAATTCCAGACAGAAATCGAGAAGTGCCCCTCTAACTACAATATCATACTGCAAGTACCCGGGTCATTGTCAGGTTTCACACACTGACACAAATGCTTTTACTGTGCCTACTACAGAATGAAAAGGGGGAGACACTTACAACCAATGTCTGGATCGAAATTGTGAGTTAATTCCCCTCTCTAAACCATGGATATGTTTTATGAGAGGCCCTCAGCCCTGTGTTCCATCTATCCCTGTTTATACCCGGTCTCCAATGTCACCCTACAGCAATGGAGCGATTATCGCCTCGCCTGGAACACATCCGAATACTACGGCATCAAGGTTATTCGTGTGCCTTACAACACAGTCTGGCTTCCAGACATCGTCCTTGAGAACAAGTAAGCTAGCTTGTTGCTGGGTCTTCTGCTGTATAAAGTGTCTGGGCGTCCCATCATTGGGGCTCACTCTTACCTTCACTCCCCGCAGCATTGATGGAAAGTTTGACGTGGCATACTATGCCAACGTGTTGATCTACGAAAATGGCTGGATGTACTGGCTGCCCCCGGCCATCTACCGCAGCACTTGCGCTATCGAGACCACCTACTTCCCGTTCGACTATCAAAACTGCACGCTGGTTTTCAGGTAGGGCACAGCAGTAGAACTGGACAAGTGACAGGATATTATACTGTAGCGTATAACTGGCCTCTTCTTAGGTCCCAGACATATAGTGCCAATGAGGTGGATCTCAACTTGACCGTCAATGACGATGGGCAGACCATAGAGTGGGTGGACATTGACCCTGAGGCCTTTACAGGTGAATGCATACATCTCCTCTTAGTAAGCTATTATTTTATTTTAGGTAGTTATTTTGTATTTTATATTATTGCCATTAACAACTAATCACAAGTTTTTAGATTTATTTTTAACATGACTATGGAAACATAATAAAATATAAGGAACTACCGTATTCTCTCTCTCTCTCTCTCTCAAAAACAAAAGGTTAAATATCTTAAACTACTGACTATTTAATATCTTGTGAGCCAGTCAAAATGGCAGGGAACTCTATGTTAGTGTCTTGTCACCCTTTAGAGAACGGCGAGTGGGCCATTGTGCATCGTCCCGCTAGGAAGCTGATCAACCGACGTTACAGTCCCGATGACCTAGAGTATCAAGAGATTTGCTTCAACCTGATCATCCAGAGGAAGCCTCTGTTCTATATTATCAATGTTATCCTGCCCTGTTCCCTCATCTCTTCCCTGGTCGTGCTGGCGTACTTCCTCCCCGCACAAGGTCAGTGTCACACGCAACGCGCGACTTTTGTCAAACCCTCGTCTCTTCTGACTCCCTGTTGTCCCCTTCACAGCTGGGGGACAGAAGTTGACCGTGTCCATCTCCGTTTTGCTGGCTCAGACCGTCTTCCTATTTCTTATTGCTCAGAAGGTTCCGGAGACATCTCTCTCTGTCCCTCTCATCGGCAAGTGAGTAAGCGTGCGTCTGTGGTTTTCCCCCGCTGTATTTCAGGGGAGCTTCAGGAGGTCTTTGCACTCCAGTATCCAATACTAGAGTGGCTAACAAAGTGGGGCTGGGACCCCCCCCTTAGGGGTCAAAAGATGTTTTTGGCTTTAAAAAAGGTTTGTGTCCTGTATAACTCATTGAACGTTTTGATTTAAAACTCAGAGAGCACATGCGCCTCTTTCGCTGATTGGCTCACACTTCTCTCAACTCCTCCCCCTACAAAGTTCACATCAACCGCGAGGTGGGAATGTGTCTTTTGGGGGTGCTATATAGTAACCAAGGAGTGTACCCTTCATTTTGGTGTCAACAGAATTTCTACACTTTCTATGGTGTTTACAGTTGTGTAAACCCCACGCAGTATCACCCCACTGTGTCTAGCTTGATCCACTTATTGTTACGCTTTCATGTCGGAAACTCACCCTTGTCTTTATTTCCATCACACTTGTAATGTTTGCCACAGGTACCTGATCTTTGTCATGTGTGTGACCACCCTCATCGCTACCAACCAAATTGTGGTCCTCAACTTTTCCCTACGCAGTCCCAGCACCCACACCATGTCCCACACCATCAAACATGTATGTTAAGTTATAAACCTGTTAGTATGGATAAACATAATGAATGCATGCCCTTATTTCAACAACCTGAAAGCGGGTAGGGAAGCATAATCGTACTGCCATCTAAGCGTTTCAAATGTTTTACTCTGCTGCCAACTCTGACCCTGCTATTTTCATGATGTCAGATGCCACTTTGGTGGTACGTTGCATTAAATGCAAAAACTACCCGATGACGAGGATACCCTCTCACCCTTTCCACGTAGTGCTTTGTACAAGATTGTACAGTGCTGAAACGGTGCTGTTTCAGCACTGTATTCTCTCATTTCTCAGTGTGCCGTGACCGCATTTCCCTTTGGGTCTCGCTAGATGTTCCTGGAGTTGGTCCCTCGTTTCCTGGGCATGTCGCCTCTGGTGGACGACAGCGAGGTTCAGGCGGAGGTGAACGGCGTGAGGGAGCGGCGACGCAGCTCCTTCGGCCTGATGCAGAGAGCGGAGGAATACGTGATGAAGCAGTCGCGCAGCGAGATGATGTTCGACAAACAGAGAGAGAGACATGGTCTCTCGCGATCTTTTGGTGAGGAGCACCCGCTGGCTGTTGTCGTTATTGTTAAAGGGTACGCCCCTCAGTGGCATCATAGCGCTTTTAGATGCATCGGAACTCCGCCCTAGCTCACCGTTGGTGTTTGAAACGCACATGATCGCGTGGCTGGCTGTGGGAAACAGTGGGGTAGAGAACAGTAGGACTGTATGAGAGCTGTAGTGGGAGGAGTAGAGGGGAATGCGTGTCACTCAACCAGCCACAAAGGAAATTCCAGACACAAATTGAGTAGTGCCCCTTTAAAATAGCACAAGCCATAAAGCTCTCGTCTGGAATGTCTGAGTACCTCCAGTATCCAAGTATTTACACAGAAATTCTAGTTTTACCAATTTTTTTTAGTTAGTCTCATTTGTGGGTAAATTATGGCTCTGCCACCGTTCCTACAGTGCTGACTTCCATCAGTTGGCCTTTGACTAAACTGTAGCTGTCTCCCTCTAGTGGACAGTATAGACATCAGCAGCACAGCCAACTTATACAAGAGCTTGGCCCAAACTGCTCCTGAGATCAAACAGTGTGTGGATGCCTGCAACTTCATTGCTGAGAGCACAAAGCAACAAAATGACATTGGCTCAGTAAGTATCAGCACAACTACAAAATCCACTACAAATAGAATGCAAACTAAACAGCAGATCTTATTATTCACCTTTAATATCTGCTTCTTAACAGGAAAAGGAAAGCTGGGTGCTGATTGGAAAGATGGTTGACAAGGTGTGTTTCTGGGTTGCCATGCTCCTCTTCGCCCTTGGTACAGTAGCAATCTTCCTAACAGGACACTTCAACCAGGTGCCAGAATTTCCCTTTCCTGGACAGACCAAAAGATACGCCCCAAGTTAAAACAAAGCCTTTAGCACTCTTATTTCTTTAGTTTATTTATCAAGGGTCATTGTACCTCATTCTGTCTATAAGAGGCTGTAACCTTTTCCGCTCAGACTGTAATTCAGGGTTGGTTAGTTTGGTTACGTCCATGCAGCAGGGATTTATTTTGAAATCGGTGTCCACATTCAGGAGTCGCATTTAATTTTCCTCATAAGAGCTTCTCAGGTAGCTGCACACATGAAGTAGGATTTCCCCAAAAATGTAATTCATTTTTACTGTTTATTTTAGTACAGACTGCAGACTTAAATAATAAATAATCTCCACGCAAACTCACACGGACTGAACCTTTTAAAAGCTGCAGTGAACTCATTGTTCACTTTGAACATGTCATTAAGAAGGGTAGGGGGGCACTGCAAAAGGATTGCTTTAATATCTTATAGCACTGCCAATGGTGAAAGATAAAGGAAGCAATCAGCCCAAGCCTGAATGTAAATACATTTCCCTGTGTCTTCTGGCTTATTTGAAGACCTTCTGCACCTAACTTAACTGAGCTCTCTGAATCTGAGACTTAAATGCTATGACTTATTTATTGGAAAGTCTAGTTAGTACAGCCATAGATTGCTGTGGAAGATGGGCTGTGATCTTAATGTCTTGACTGTGCCATTCTTCAATATGTATTTATTATTGTTATGACGTGCTAAGCTACTTCTCAATACAGTGTGAAAGTATTGAGAAGATACTGAAACAAAAAAAAGACAGAAAACTGTTCTGCAGCTGCAGCTTTGATCTTTATATTAAAAAGGTGCATCTAAATTGCTTCTACTTAATCTGAAGTTTCACTCTAATCAATAACTGCATCAGGGTGCATGTAGTGTCTGGCTGCTTACCTGTCAGATGGTGGTCTGTCTTTGATATTTTAAAAGGACTGTGTGTACATCAAAGGCAATAATTATTTGTGAAGCATGCTTCATACTACTACGACAGGCTGCACTATAGTGTTTTACACAGTAACATGACTTGTAAATTCATTATGAGCAATGACATGTTTTGGGGGCAACAATATACTGTATTTGTTTTACAATTTTGTAATTTATTACCTTTTAGCATCAGAATATATTACTGAGAAGTGACTGTGGCATATTATAGCGTGGAAAACGTGTCAGTTACTTGAAATACTATGTTCGTAGTTGAACATACTTTTTATATGAATTATTTGATTTACATGAATTTGACTGTAAAAAAAAGTTCAGTCATTCGTATTATCATGCATGCTATCTTTGACGTGTCTGTGTTGATATGGAACAATAAAATAAAAACACTTTTTCAGAAGACACAGGGCGTTGTAGCCTACGTGTGATAGCCTACTTGGTTAGATAATTTCTGAAAAGACTGCATTACATTTCCTTGGCTGAGTTATTGTTGCCATTCGTTTTAGTAAAAGGCTGATGGTGCGCCTAATCTGCAGAAAGGGAAAATAAAAACAACTTTACCAGATCCATTTTCTCTGACGTGAAAGAAAACGAGCATGTTGTCATGTCATGGGCTCTCAGTCGATCCTGTGCTGTCAAAAATACGGATTGTCAAATTAATCTACATTTTTTTCTCCACATCTCAATCAGATGTGTGCGATGGAATATTCTATGCTACACAAAAACCGGTAAGCGGCTAGGTGTCGCCATTGTGCAAGTGAAGAGATAGCCTTCCGTCCATTTCATTCATCTCGATTTACCTGGTGGTCGTCTTCTAGGCTACTGTGCTCGAACTGTAATGGCACCCCGTTTCCCGTCGCAGACGTCTTCAGCATCCTGCAAACAATGACGAAAAGCCACAGTAAGTAGACCTATACCTGAAATTAAATAGAAATGAGGGGAATTCATTTAATAATGTTGAAAGGCAATTGGGGCATTTAATGAATCTGCGTTGTCGTATATTTAGTTTTAATCGACGACTTTTACTGTGAAGTAGACCAAAACTATAGCGGAAGTAAATCCAGCTATTCAGTCAATAAGGAATAGACAGGAATTTGTATGGTCCCAAAGGTATATCATTATGTAATAAATGTAGACATAGAATACATATAATGAAATAAAGAATTCTTTGTCCATGCATAGTTCTAGCCTACTCTATGTAGTCAATGCGCCTTCCTCCACTATAACAAAACATAACATTCCTACTCCCTCCCCCTTATGAATAGGTCTCGGTTTTGACTTGTCCTGTTTGTTTTGTATTCCGAGCACTGCTCGTATTGTGCGTAAAACTGCCCTCATGCGTTATGCAATAGGCCTACCCTGAAATCTGAAACATTTTCCCACAACAATCAAAGCGTTAACAACCTGTAAAAATTACAACTCAAAATCAACCCACCAGACCATATCCTTTAACATTTCTCCCCGTGGTAATGGGGCTGGGCTGGGCTGGATTTCCCCCGTGTGAAATTGAGAGGTCGCTCTGCTGAAGCTTTTCATGGGAGGGACTTCGGAAAATCACACCAGCTATACAAACTATACGCGCTCTTCAGATGAGGGTCGATCATAGGGAGTTATTATTGGCTTGTCTTGATTGTTCTGATGGGATCGCGTCTCAAATAACTATATCTGATTAGTCGTGCCTGCACTTTGAAGTCAAAAGTAAGTAGCCTATAGGCCTAAACGGATTTTGGCACTGATCTCGTCTCATGTAGTTTTTACAGTCCATTTATCCATAGTAACGTTTTAAACGTTCCGTTACAGCCATTTTCACCATCCTGAGTCAGAAGCATTCCGTTTTATAGGACTTAAGTTTCATGAGTGTACTCACGCAGATGTTTTGGGATGTATTCGTGGAATCTGCTGTCTGTATTTATGGGTGGAGACGAGAAAACTTTCGACTTTTTTAAGACAGTAGCCGAATATTGACATGCTAAACTGATTGCATTATTTGCGCTATGTATATGAAATTGGTTAATGTTTATGTGTTAACTAAAATTCACAAATTAAGGAAAATCATAAACGTGAAAATCGCCAAATCTGACGGGGAAACAGCGCCCTGCAATTGACTCAACGTTGTTTTAGAGTGAGGTTAAACTTTTAACCTCTTCTGTTGCTACTATAAGAACCTATTGTCATCTAATATATTGTTTATAGTTTTAATGGTTACTGAGAACCTGCCCATCTGTGTTGTTATTAGTTCTACAATATGACAGGATACATATCATCGGCTTAGATCATAAAATTGTATGTAAACAGCGAGACCACATATTTGGCTGGTATAGGCTACTAGCAATGCAATGGATGAACGACAAACTCAAAAGAAATGAGTGGCATAAGAAAATGTTGTAGGCCTACCAAGTTGTATAACTGTAGCCTACTTTTTGAGTTACGTTTTATAGATACAGTCAGAGATGGGCAGTATTTATGTTACTTGTATTTGAAATACGTATTTTGTCATTTGTATTTGTCAGGGCTGAAAAAAATCACATTTAATTTGTAAGAAGATACTTTAGAGTGGAGTAATTTTGTATTTTGTCAGATATCAAAATTCAGATATCAGAATCAGATCAGAATCATATCTGAACTGAAAAAAAGTCTATTAGTGCATTTCTAGTTCCACCAATGCGTACTCCACCAATGCATACTCGCTTAGTAAGAAGGTCATGGAGGAACTAGGAATTATAATTTTCCAGGAATTGTGAGAATTTGTGACCATGCCCTAGTGATATGAGGCCATGCATTGTCATGTTAAACAATTTACATTACATTTACAGCATTTAGCAGACGCTTTTATCAAAAGCGACAAGTTGTGTTCGTGGGCTGTAGGATATGTCTGCCCATACAAAAACACCACTACCATGGCCCATTCTGTTCACGTTTATATCAGCAAACTGGTCACCCATGTGACACCATACATTCTGCCTGCTATCTGCCAGATAAAGTTGAAACCAGGCTTCATCCTGGAAAGGATCCTCCAGCGTGCCAGTGGCTCATATTTTACATTTTTTACATTTACAGCATTTGGCAGACGCTTTTATCCAAAGCGACTTACAATTAGTACATTTGTCAACAGTTGAACT
>JAOEHI010052734.1:0-13406 GCA_025447815.1 Percopsis transmontana | reverse complement strand
GACGATGACCACATGCCCCGTACCAGAACGTTATGAAAGCAAGTCACAAGCGACGGGCTTCCAGGGCTCCAGCCCAGAATATTTATTGTTCCGACCCTTATTTCACCCACGTGCCAGGCTACCAATGAGCTCAAGTGTCTAGTCCATGTGGGTTTCCCACCCACTGTGGCCATGTCACACATGGTAGGCCTACATGGCATCGTAGTGAGACAGCAGACACCAAAATGATTTCTCTCCACAAACCCCTCACACTGCAGCAACAATGGGGCAGATGATCGGTTCGGAACCGCCTCAAGTCTGGAACGCCCAAGCGATTGTTGGCAGGGGCGAATCGGACCCAAAGTCTGGCCAAAAATCCTCTGGTGTGCTCAGGGTGATTAAAAAGCTGAGGAGCAGGTGTTGTCCATCAGTTCATCTTCATCTACCAATCAGAACACAACTTTGGACTGTTGCTCCAGTTGGGAGGGGCAGGTATCCCAGTGAAGATGGCAGAAAAAAAAGGGTTTAGAATATGTCTAGAGCTGAATCATAACGGTTTAGGTTTAGTTTAGTGTTTAGTTTTAAATGGAAAGCCCTTTCCCAGCTCCGCCCGGAAATGTTTTGCCCGCATTCCACGAAATGCACTGCAGATCTCATTCCGTACATTGGTCCCTATAGCATCGCTGTATGTGCTAGCTTGCACCTAACCCAGAGGACTGTTTAATGGGTTGCAGGTGAACCGGGCTCATCTTCTATCCTACAGTCAGTAGTCAACAGAGCCAGCAGCTTTTGAAAAATATAACCAAAAAACTCTGCTCAACATAATTTTGAACGTGTGTGGATTTCTAATTGTAATGCCGGGAGTTTGCAATGCTCCTCCAGTTCGTTTTCTGAGCATGTGGGACAGACAACATCTTGTTAGCGTGCATTAGAAGAATTAAACAGATACTTTAATTCTACGACTAGAATAAAAATCAAATGCTTTAATGTAATAAACAAGGTGAATAGTGACTGTCTCGCTTTTCACCCGCAAAAAAAAGAATGAAAGCCCGGGCTTTTATTCTAACAAGGAAATTATTTATATAAGGAATATAAATAATCGAGGAATGGACACATATTCAGACTTCAGGAGTCACCACTTTTTTGTCGTCTCTCCTTTTTACCATGCTGGTAAATCTGAACGAATTATACTTTGTTGCTCATGGCTTCCGTAAAATGAACAATTGAATTTTGGAGAATCTAACCAATCTAAGCATGTCCATATTGACGAAAGTATAAACATGTATATTTCTACGTGCGATCCAAGCAGCTTATAACTAGCTCCATACATCCAAAGGCGTTGATTTGTCAAAACATGTAGTCACAACCGGCCAGCACAAATGGCCGGCGTCTATTTGGGACTAGGCTTTTATTTGAAGTTTTGGTATTTGTAATGCTAATCACGAGTTATTAAGCTCATGATTGTAAAAAGAGAATTGAGTCTCAATTTAATTACCTGGTAAATGAAAACACATCTGTCCCTCATTTTGACATTGACGTTTGTCATTTTGAACATATTTCATTTCAGTTTTAATCCTGTAAAAAAAAGATTACACTTGGCGCTCCTTGTATGTTCCTCTGGCATCTGCGGCGTGGTCCAGACAGCTCACCGGGCCATGCTGTATGCAGTGTATTCAAGATAATCAGGTTATTGGATCCTAATAGGTCCCTCTCCTAAAAGTTTTATTATACCATCTGTTTTATGAGCCATATTCTCCTCTGCTTTCATCGATTCCATTCTCCCTCAGGAAGGCTGACTGGCTTTTTTGTTTCACCGTGGGGCCCGCGCCCTGTCGATCCTCCCTATAGAGCCCAGAATGTGTCTGGTGCGTGCGTGGTCCTCTCCCAGTCAGAGGCGGCCCCAGACAAAGCAGTGGGCCGGGAGCCCCGCTCTACCAGGCGCGGGGCTCGGCGGGTGCATGCGGTGCCCTGGCATCGCCATCTGTGTCAGCCGAGCCTCCCAGGCGCACGGTGGCGAGACAGTGTGTCTTGGCAGATCCCGCACAGTTGTCCGGAGACTCCGGACAAGGCCTCCCCACTGTGTTGTCCTAAGTCGCGGCGCGCGGAACCCCTGAACCCCTATCCTCATTAAAGCACCGGTGAACTTTTGTCAAACCCTCGATTCCTCAGTGTCCCTACCTCAGTATTCAATCACCAAATGTTTGCCATGAACCCATCCACTTCACTTTTACTTTTCACTTTCAAACCGCCGTCTCTACTGGTAGCATGTTGTTTGTTGTTGTCGAATTTAGGTATAGTTCAATTTATAATTCAAAACAATAGTAGTAGAGTCAGATTTTCAGTAGATTTAATATACTAAACTAGCACACTCAGGCCGGAAGTAGTATACTTTTGCGGACACGACTTTGCCGTATACGTCCGTATTGGTGTCTCCAAAGTATACTCGTTTTTCTGCTGTTTCAGTTGTAAGGATGCAGCCGAGCTGAACGCATGCACACCACGACCTCAATGTAATACCCCTCCTGATCGACAGGGCGGCAGCGAAGGGCGTGGTCTCACAGCAACACAGCTGTAGACTGCAGCTCCTCCCACCTACTGGAACGGCGTATTACTGCTCGCCCCGCTCTGGAGATCGTAACGTCTGACCGCTGGACGTATACTTGGGCCTTCAGTTGGTCTTGCTTTGACCAGCTGAGTCAAGACGCTCTCATCCGGATCCTGAGACCTTCTCTGTCTGGCCAGTAGGGTTATGCTTTAACCAACTGAAATACTCCGCACCCACACCCCGGTGTTAGGGCGCTCAAGGACCCTCAAGGTCTACCCCGTTCTATCTCCTGTAGGTCTCTAGACCAGGAGTGTCAAACTCAATCACAGAGAGGGCCAAAACTAAAAACTGGGATTACTTCGAGGGCCAAACAGGTTCAAAATATATTAAACGGACCGGCTAGACAAAGTTTGATTTATGAACAAATACCTGTAAAACTAGTGACATCCCATTAGAATAAATCAGTCAGGTCAGCGCTCCCATCCACAGCAAAGGAATATGCAATGAAGTATTTTCCCTGTGCAGACACAGACACGATCCAGCTGGCTGTTGCAGTGCATTCTGGGACTTGTAGTATTTGCGATGTGCGTCTTCTATACCGGCGGGCCAGTTATGAGAGATAAAGCATATTTTCTTGCCTTGAGTTGATAAAAATGCCTGGTCTAGACCAATCGCCCTTCTGCTTCTCATGGCCGCTGTCTCTCAGATCCCACTCCATTCCCTTTGCACATCTCCAGACAGTCTCCGGTCACTAGCAAGCTAATGGTTAGCTTTATTCTTTGTTGCTAAAGAGTTGCTGCACCGTGTCCCAGAGCCCATTCAGCTTTTTCATACCTCCACACCAGGCTAATTAGCAACTGCCAAAAAAAAACATTTGCATTTGCACTCACACCCTCCTAGCATGCGTAGCTGATTAAAACCCGGTTCAGCTCTTGGTTAACAGCGTATCATGGCTCCGCTTTGATGGCTCTTCCTCCCTACCCCTGAACTCAATCATTTTTTAATTTTTCTCTTGCTTTGCCTGGCTAGCTCCAGCATTAATGCCGGCCCCCACCTGTTCCATCGTGCTTGATACACTGCGATAAGATTGCTGGAGCCTGTAGACGCCCAGGCTAAAGTGTATCTTATGAGCAGCTCACCGTTTACGTTTGGAACACAATTGTGTCCAGCAGTGTTGTACGGGGAGGAGTGGAGGGGAGAGCGAGCCACTGACTCAAGGCAATGTTTCTGTATCGCTGGGGGAATTCCAGATGCAAATCAATTAAGTGTGCCTTAAAGCTGCCGTGTTTCCTGCTGCAGTGCTCTCTGTTGCTCCCCTAACATTTCTCCTCCTATACATCCACCACGTTACTTTTTGAGCTTCAAGGTGATGTCTGCACAAAGCCCTGATAGGTACCTCAAATTAGAATTTCGCTTTGCCGGGAACGTAACTAAGTGTATGCGGTTAAAGAATTCAGAGGACTGGGTCCAGGCGTACACAATAGCTGTTAGTCCTGTAGCAAAAAGGCAACAAAGAGTCGGATAATTGATTATTCTCCCTCGCAGTTCTCCTGTAATTGCCTCTTCGCAAAGTATCAGTGGCGGAAAATAAGGCAGCCTATGGAAAATACTGCATCGCCCCTTTTGACATGAGCCCCGAACCGTTGATACTGTTGGTTCAGGGGGGCCCCTTTCTACTGAGTTCCTTCCCGAGCTCCGTCCTCACGTGATGAAGTTTTGCAGAGACATATGTTGTACCACGCATCCCGCTGTGCTTAGATTCAGCCTGACCTAGTGTCAGCCAATGACAGTCGCTGACAGGGCACTTCGGACCACAGGCGGGGCAGTGTCATGTTAAAACTTGTAAATGGAAGGAAGAGTGTTGTGTGTATGCAGGTGTTTTATTCATGTACACAAAGTTGTAGTGCATAAGTGAGAACATAAAGTTATATAAAAATATTGATATCTTATGTTTATCACTAAATCAAATCAAATCAACGTTTTGCTGCATGGTATTTATTTTACTCAGAATGAGTATTGCATGTCTAAATGCTATTATTATTATATGTCAAATTTATAAGGAAAACAGGAGGGAAGAGTATACATAGTATTTGTACTATAATACTAATATACACTGTATATACTATATATTATCACTTTGAGACTTGTTTCAAATTCAAAGTGCGTTACAAATAAAATGTGGTATTATTATTATTATTAATATTATATACAGTGTATATGTTACATATATAACTTGTAGGCTTCGATTATTAAACGTTTGTTTAGCTGAACTCTATAACTTCCTCATTTAAAACCGGAAACTCAAATCAAAATAATAATGCATCTTCAATTAAACACTAATTGAATGGCTCTGAGCTAACAAGAGAACTCCTGGGGCCAGCTTTCTAAATTCAGTGGAAGCATGCTTGAGAAACAACCGATGTCATTTACTCCTCAAACAGTCAATAATTACAATAATCAAAGAGTATGATAAGTTTGATTATTGTAATTATTGACTGTTTGAGGAGTAAATGACGAATCTTTGAGTAACGTTGTGCAAATGCATAGGTGAAGTAACCTTGTTACACGATGCTGTCCTTGTTCTAGGAGAATGTTATCTGCTTGCAAAAACTGGTGGTTAACCGGTTCAACTGTCGACAAATGTACTGATTGTAAGTCGTTTTGGATAAAAGCGTCTGCTAAATGCTGTAAATGTAAATGTAAATGTAAATGTCAATTTGAGGATCAAAAAAAATGTTTGTGTTTCCGTAGCTGTCATGAGCCTGCAGTTCCTCTCTTTGCCTTTTGTGTCTGTGTGTCTCCCTTTCCCCAGTGTCTCCTGTCTGTATCCCTGTCTGTCTTTTTTTATACCTGTGTGGGCGTGGCTTCCTGCCCTGGCTCTCAGCGGATCTCCAGCTGATCTCCATCTTCACCATACTCACCTGTACTTAAACCCGGCTCTTCTCTTCATTCATGGCCAGATCGTCAGTTTACCTACCCGGTATCTACGCTACAGCCTATTACTCGCTTTAAGCTAGATTTAAGCATTCCGACAGTCTTTCTTTACTCATTGTGTTTTTTTGTTTCCGTGTCTCAAGATCTCTGCCTGCCTGGAGAAAATCATTTATGGACTACCACAAGTCTCCGACCAGGAATAAAAGCTCATCCTCTGTCTTTGTACCATTTTTGTTCTATACTTTCATACCTGTGAATAAACGGGTCATTTAGGAATTCTGTGTTCTCCCGGGTCTGCTTTTGGGTCCAGTATTCCCACCAGTCATAACAGTAGCGTGACCCAAGGATTATTCTCATCCCAACCGCCAACATGTGGATTGCTACTGATGTAACAACAACAAATATCAAGGGTTTAATAAAGGTTCACTTTAACTGATTTCCATTGTGCTATGCCTACTGGGGAAAAACACATAAGGCCTTTGAAACTCCTTGAAACTCAATTTTATTGAGTACAGGTCTTCTCTTCTTCTTTTTTTTTTTTTAAATAGAAGTTTTTTTAATATTACTGCATTCTATGTGAGCACGAGAAAAGCAACACATCTAACAGAGCGAAAAAGTTTGTCTTCTCTCTGTATTCAACCCTGGGACCAGAGAAATTGTATCAAATGTCAGGCTCACCCAAGGGCCACTGCCTGAAAGACAGTTATTCTTCATCTGAGAGTACTGAGACAGCAACCACGTCTTGCTCGGCTTATTTACATCTTCGTCTTAGCCATGGGTGTGTACAAATAGGACTTCTTCAAAGGGCAGAATTGCTTTTTTCCGGCAAGGGGGGGCCAAACAAGTTCACTGAACATTTCCGGGAAGAATTGATGGCTGCATTTTGATGCAGCCATCTTCACATGGCTCAAAGGCAAAGTCAACATTGAGAAAATGCAAACGTCATGCGGATGCACCCCGGCCCAGCCGCCAGACAACCTCTGTGGGAAGCCGTACCATTTTCAGCGCCACGCTAGCTATGTACCCATGCTAGCTGTGTACCCATGCTAGCTGTGTACCCATGCTAGCCGTGTACCCATGCTAGCTGTGTACCCAGAAGGGGGGCAGGATAGTCTAGTGGTCTAGGTGTTGGACTTCCAGCCAGAAGTTTGAGGGTTCAAGCCCCAAATTTGGCCTACCTGTAAGCATCCTTGAGCAAGATGCCTAACCCCTATCTCCTCCATGTAATAGCAGCATGTAATTGTAAGTCACTTTGGATAAAAGTGTCTGCTAAATGACCTAATTATAATTGTACCCACGCTAGCCGTGTACCCATGCTAGCTCCAGTGCACTACCCTCCGACAGGCAGGGTGGATAGACGTCGAAGGAAAAGGCTGAGATTACCCTGCTCAACGATGCCCCCAAGCCTGCAATCATCTCCCAGAGACACACACAGCTTTCTTTGCAATACCCTTACATTTGTGTAAGGGCCCCTCCAAAGCCACGATGGCTTGTTCCCAGCCAGTACTGTGAACCCGACCTCCACCGGTGGCTAATTCATGTGCTGTATTCTAGCACTGTAGGCTCACATCATCATCATCCGACAGAATGAAGCCAGTAGGATCGATGCACTTGTAGTGGATCACTTTACCCTGCTGTGTGCATAATGGCTTGATAGGTGGTTTCTGAGCTCTGTGTGTGTGTGTGTTGTACTGTGTGCTTATAGCTATGTGATGAACTAACCAACTTACAAATCCCTATCATGCACTGAGGGTTAGTGGCCTGTAACGCCCCGTGCGCGGGGGCCCAAATAGCTCATCCTCCTCCCGCTCACTGTGGCATTGTGGCATGTACATCAGGACGTTCTCCTAGTCTGTCCCCCGCTGATAATGAACCTTCGACCCCAGCAGAGCACCCCACCCTTCAGTCACGCCGCAGACCGATCCTCCGCGCCGACACCGGGGAGCCGCAGAGTAGCGACGCCACGGACACGGCTGGCTGGATGGCTGGATGATGTTTGCTCCGGTGCCTGCGTCGCATCCCCCTTTAATTTGGATGGGGAAGCGGCGCGGAGAGGCGCGCGCGGGGGGGGGGGTGTTTGGGTGGGTGACTCAGTCTTTCCGGCCGTCCCGGGGGGCGGTACCAGGTGAGAGGGCTCACCGAGCGGAGGGGGGGGGGGGTCTGAAGGGGCAGAGGGACGGAGGAGGGAGTCGGGGTATGTGACGGAGATGAAACAGGAGCCTCAGAGAGGACCGGAGGAGGAGGAGGAGGGGCGAGGGACCACTAGAGGAGGAGAGCGAGAGAGGGTTGGTAGATAAGTGACAGGCATTAGACGCGGAGAGCGGGCGGTTCTCTCTAGGAGGATGTGGGGAAGCTTTTCCGCGGCGCGCGCCGCCGATTAGCCGCTAGTGGTTACGCCATAGACTAGAGCGGGAATTCAAGTCTCTCTCTCCTCTTAGGGAGCGGCACTTTGACACCAAACAGTGCCTTGCTCGCCGCGCTCATACAGCGGGGCGTCGTGCAACTTGCTGCTGCTGCTGGACCTGGGAGGGAGGTCCCTGGACGGGGGCGGGCGCAGCGGGGAGCTCGTGTGACGAGGACGGAAAGGGAAAACAAGCCAGACGCAGGGAGCGTGTAGAGAGAGAGAAGCGGAGATCGGGGGAGGGGCGGTGGAAATAGAGGAGCGTGATGGAGACACGGGCCGCTGTGTGCTGGCTTTGTTTCTAATCGCATCTCTCGGGGACGAGGTCAGGGCGCGCTCGCCGACTGCTTCGTCTCTCCTGCCCCCTAATGGAGAGGGGAGGAACTGAGGTTGGACCAGCAGCTTGGCGTGTGGGCAGTTACAGCCCCAGTCCACCCACACAGGTGTGGACTGGGGTAATGTCTGGGTGTGTACAGAACCTCTTTGACATCTGACATTTACATCTCCCTGACTCCCCTATGTCAGTTCTGTTGTACCTGGTAGGGAAACACACCGCTGTTTAAAGATAGTTTAGCTATTCCACTTATGACTCCTCTTGCAGTAGGGGGAGTCTACTATTATTCTATGTCTGATTAAATAATTAAATAATCTTTAGATATTTTCATCTGGCAGTGTGTGAATTGCCAAAACAAGTCAATGTTTATTATTATGTTTATTATTAACAACAAGACATTTCATGGGGACTTTTAAAACAATATTCCATAAAGTTGTTACATTTAAAAACAAATTTTAAACATATTTTGTTATGCTTAATATTCTACCTCCCACAGTGAAATAACGAATTAAATATGTACAATATGTACTTAATGAGTTCGCTGACAAAACAATCATCTTATCTCATTTGATCTAATTTCCGAACTAAAATCAGAAAATCAAAATCCCATTTGTATTCTAGTTACTAGTTGTATTCGGAAACAAAGTCATAATCTCATATCTATATTTACTAATGTTGATGTCCCGCCTTCCATTGCGCCTCTGTTGTCATGTCAATATAGACAATGAATGCACATTTGTACATCACACAAACTCCTCTGTGAATATAGGCACCATTTAGAACAGTTAAGTGTAGCGTTAGTTCAGGCAGTTCTGCTGTCACTCACTGTCTGTCAGCTGACTCACCAGCACCAACCTCATTGGCCCTTGAAGGAGGTTCTTTTTAACATTCTCCCCTCCATTCCTTTTCACTTGCTAAGTTCACTGCAGAACACCTCCCCAGCTCCACCTTTTATTTGTCTTTCAGTTTGTTGTACACGTCTTTTCATTCAATCATTTTCACTAATGTGATTAGTAAGGGTTTATTTTTGGACATTTCCAACATTTCTTGACCCTATTACGGGTATTACGCGTATGTGTATTACTGGACTTAAGTTTTATTATGGCTGCATATGTTTCATACATGTTCACCGTCTTGTTATTGCTGTTAAAATCATACGTTTGCTGCTGACATATTCGGGGGTTTCAAGTCTCTGTTCGATAAACCATTAGCTAGCGAGGAGGAGGTGAGTAGAATGTCTCACCTGCTCGGTAGGAAAACAGACTTCAAGGCATGGGGAGTGACAGATACTTCGATTAGCACCATCTCTTGTCGGGAGACAAAACGGCACAGATAGCACATTAACAAGTGGCCGCCAGACCCAGCTGCCAGAAAAGGTTTTATGGCTTCGACTGCTTGCCATGTACTTAGGAATCTGGCTCACGCCCGGCAGCTTATTGCTCATTCCTTTTATTCCCTCTCGCAGATTTGTCGTTGTCCAGAGTACATGAAACACACTAGCTTCTTCCTGTGGATTTTGTTTGTGGACTGTTTTTTTTATGTCCAAACACAAAGTCTGTGTGAGGTCCTATTGAAGGTTCTTTTTTTTCTTTCCTTACCAACTTTGACGGACCGATTCTCTTATTTGAAATTCTGTTAAAGTCAGAGAAAGGCATCTAAAGCCTTGATGTTTCAATGTTTGTTGCAACAGCCTGTTCTCTGGGTGAGGAAGTCGCTACTGTTTTCCCCTCTCACAGACTTCAAAATGGAGTAAGAGCAGCACAGCAACAGTCCATTGTGGTACATTTTTAAGGCCAAAATATGTCCAGTAGCAGCCCTGCCGCTAATCTCCCACTAATATCTCTTCAAATGTCCAGCCAGAATGCATCAATTCAACGCGGTGCATTCTACTATTTAATATCCTATCCAGACACGGTGTCATTTGTGTTACCTCGTGCGTCCAGAATGTGCCTCTGACACGCATTTCCCTTTGATCCCTGTCTGGCAACAGATTGCTATGCATTTAGATGTGATCAGATGCTTGCAGGATTTATCAAGCTTTCTCAAGCTGCCCTCCACAAACACAGCCGCGGTTCAAGCCTTCAAGCCTCTGTGTTTGCAACTCTGACAAAGAACATCATGTAAAGCACACATTTGCCAAATCCCTGGACATTGTCGGTTGGCACATCTTCTGACACTAATCTCCCCGCTAAAATCGGACTGCGTGTTGAGAGGCGTGGCGGCAAAGTACAGACATCATGATTACATTTTTAAGACGGTGGAGATTGAAATAGCCAAGCTGAAGCTGGGAACAGAGTGATATGACTCAGTGTATAACATATGGCAATATCAAATATATGATTACTTTAAAAAGCACAACTAAAACCCATCTGTACAAGTTACCTAATCATTCTAATCTTTATCTGTAGCTTTTTTATACGCCGTAGACGCCCCGACGCTCCCCACGCTAATACTAGGCCAATACAGTGGCATTTCTTTGCCACCGCTAATTATCCGCAAAAACTTCCAGCTAACAAACATCAAGAGTCCCCTCTAATTGAACTGCCAGTTGCACGGTTCCGGGTTTGTTTGGAGGAAACCAATGCCATGTTGGCTCTCCGCAGTGTAATTACTGCTGCCTGCCCCGGTGGGAGAGGGGATCAATCTTGGCCAACGCTAGCGGTGGATCACTTCTTCGTTAACCTTGAGTATCGGTTCAGTATGGCAGGGGAGGTTCATCATCGAGTGCAGAAGGCTTCCGCTCAGAACAGAGGTCCGTTCGTTTGTAACACAACAACAACAGTCATTCCTTCTGCCACTCAGAATTAATTCCAGAATTTATGAACATTGACCCTAAACACTGTGTCATTTGATGGACTCCTAAATGGTTGAAGGATTTCAATTAGGGTAGGAATAGTTTGGGAAACCGTGGCACTGCGCCCGCCAGTTACTCAGGGG
Source organism: Percopsis transmontana (assembly GCA_025447815.1). NCBI lineage: Eukaryota > Metazoa > Chordata > Actinopteri > Percopsiformes > Percopsidae > Percopsis > Percopsis transmontana. The sequence continues at coordinate 2,276 of JAOEHI010052734.1, read as the reverse complement.
AGGTGATTGATTTCTGCGAGTGGCATTTAGCACAGCTGACCCCGGTTCAGATTAGCATCTCATTAGCATCAATAGACGGAGACACACAAAGCAGCTCTGTCCCCCTGAAAACTGTTCCCAGGGACCAGCCTGAGGGAATTTCCCCCCGCCGCTACAAAATACTTTAATTCCATAGTTCTGGTGTGACATTAGAGAGAGGTGGGGGTGGGGTGGGTGAGGTGAGGGGGGGAGGCTGCGAGAGCTGTTGAATACAAATCACCTACAAAACACCCTCTGTGTCAGGAATTACGCCTGGCATTATGAGGCCACCAGCCAAATTAAAGTATATATTAGATAGCGACGAGGCTGCGGTGGTTGTACTAATTACGACGGAGCCGGCCCGGCAAGAGGCCTGACGCAGTCTTGGTGGACTTGGAAGACCCTACATATGCTCTGTCCTTAAATGCCTCCCGGCGGCTGCATCCCTTTAACGCATGAAAACGCCGTGTTTCAGCCATTGTAAAGAGCTGGAAGTGGAGCTTCTTTTTCTGGCGAGATGATCTGTATCGACCACTGTTTATAGAGACGCGTGTGTTCCGAAGACCCTTCACATCACGCGGCGGTGTGTGTGTGCGTGTCTGTGTTTAGACTACCGCACAATCTCTAACTTTTCGAGGCCATTGCAGTGACACCTATGGTAAGTAAGTGGTAAAACACTTTAAAACAGCATTACGAGTCAACAGGGGGACGCGTACACCCCTGCCTCTTCTCTCAGGGGAACCGGACACACACACAGACAGTGTGCTGATAGCTTCACTTTCCATGGCTTTGTCGCACCTAGACACCGGGTTACAAAAACACTGGAGAAATCAACAACAAAGGGAACAAAAAAACACCGCCAAGCCCTCGGCCTCTTCCACATCCAATCTTGAATTTTGGAGAGCGTGAATAAAATGGACGAGGACACACAAAAACCCCATTCAGGGAAAGAGAGGTCTACCTATTCCATGAGCCTCTTCAGAGCCGCGTGTTGAATTCGACCGCGGAGGCTCACACTATTAAAACAAAACACTACTGAAACCCTTGCAGCTTGCAGTGCTTGGCTCTCACCGTGAAACAGGAAATTAAGTTTTACACTGCCACTCTCCCAGGAAATTTCCGACGTCTAAATAGCTGGCCTTTCTCATCGGTGAGTCACCGGTGCTGTTCCCGCCTTTAATTTAAGTTCAATTTAACGCTGTTTGTTTAGGCGTCGACTCTTTATTGAAAGGTGAAAAGTAACTTTGAATGCATTCTTTCGATTGTTCTCAGAAAGGGGAGAAAGTTGACCTGGGGGCGAATCTGTCTCATCTCATGTTTTAATGGTATTACCACACAGGAACCAAATTCAATTGTTGTCCTCCATCTAGAAACAAACAGCACCATGGAAACCCCATTAAAGGGACAGTCCTGGAATTGTGTCCAGAAATACCCTTTGTTTTCATTTGAATCTCAGAGACCGCATGTCCCTACCACACACAGTGAGTGGCTGGCACCCTTCACTGCTTCTCCCACCCTACAGCGCTACTAGGCTAGATCGTTCTCTACCCCTCCCCCTACAGCCACACACACACACACACATAGTGGCATCTCAGACAAAGCCTAAGCCGGGACGCAAATGTTGGGCTCGTCGGCTGCTGTTGTTCTATTGAGGAGTATACTGTACCTTTAATCGATAGTGGCCCATTGAATAATGCCTTAACGCGGTGGTTCTCAACTGGGTGAAGTTAAAAATAAAAGAGACTTCTGGACGGACCCAGAGCACATGTCCGCGAACCACTTTTGGGTCCGAACCCTCCAGTTGAGAAACACTGCTTTGATTATATACACAATATTCTGTTTAAGGAGGAAACAGAGAGAGATATGTTTTTCCTTTTGCTTTGGGTGAAGGTTATCCAATGGACCGTGGATCTGGCCCTGCGGACTGGTAATTCACTCTAAACCCTGTCCAGGCTCTACTGAGGCGGGGGTACACCTAAGAGGGAACGGGAGGAAGCCGCGTGTGCACCACAGCCTGGCGGACAGGCTGACATGTCCTTTCAGAATAACTCTCCGCTTGTGGACGCTCCAGCAATCGCCCGCCAGTACTTCTTACTAAACAAATAAACGGCGCGTTGCTCAATGAAAGCCAACGGGCCTTCTCACATGCAACACGGATCGGAACGCTGTGTGCTTTTACTGGGGGGCAGGATAGTCTAGTGGTCTGGGTGTTGGACTCCCAGCCAGTAGGGGGCAGGATAGTCTAGTGGTCTAGGCGT
>JAOEHI010052733.1:0-46123 GCA_025447815.1 Percopsis transmontana | reverse complement strand
CCCCCCCCCCCCCCCCCCCCCCCCCCCCCCCCCCCCCCCCCGCCCCCCCCCCCCCCCCCCCCCCCCCCCCCCCACCCTTGAGTAATAAGGAGATATTGTGGTTAAAATGTATGTAATTGTATCAAATATAGCCTACTAAATGAATGTCCCGAAATACATCCATTGTGATACACAATGTACATTTAGGCCGCCATTGGTCTGGGAGGTTGGCTGTTATCAGGTTGTAAAGCTCCAGTCATCTGTTCCAGACCTTCCCATCTCTGTTATCTTTATGGACAGACGGTAACCAGAGTATAAATTTGTGCTGTCCTTGACTACATGTGTTGCCATATACTGTAGATTGTTTTTTCTGAAAAGTGAAACCTATCTACATACTTGACAAAAGTGAGAAACATACTTCTTATGTAGGCTTTGTTGGCTTTTATTGCGTTTCCTTAGACATTAAATAGAAATGAGAAATACAAAGAAAATACATACACGTAATTAGCCTCTATCCACAACGTGGGCGGGCACTACAATATACACTGATTCCATCACATTCCATCACATGATTCCAATTCCATCACAGCACAGCACAGAGAGATCTTTAAATGTGAGATTCAAAAACTAGCTTATGAAATATGATATTATATATGATGTAACATTTATATTTTCTACTTTCAGTGGATGAAATCTATTATGAACACTGACATAATTCAGTAGCCTACATGTTATATTCATAGGTGAAGTAATTTAGGCTACTAATTGTAAGTCGCTTAGGATAAAAGCCTCTGCTAAATGCTTAAATGTAAATGTAAATGTTAGAAAAGGCAATATTGGCTTGGTTTTAAAAGAAATACATGAAGCTGTGTGGATGCCACTGTAGCTCGTAAACCTTATGTAGCTGTCTGAGGAATCACTGTGCAGTCCAAAGTCAAGGCATGGTCTTGGAATTATGCAGAGTCATAGTGGAACAAACCCAGCATAAAACAGTTCAATCATTTCGGTTAGAAATCCTCCTTAAAACTCTTCTTCTTTCTTGGTCTCTCGTCCTCTCCACCTGTAAAAATAAAGAATAAAGTCTAATATTACGTGAATGAAGTCATAATTTTACTAGAAAAAAAGGTGAAGAAAACAAAAATATTGGATTCAACTTTGTCATTGCATAGAGTAAAAGTACTGAGACAATGAAATGCATCTAACCATAAGTGCAATAAAAAGAGCAGTAAAGTGCAGAGTAATGTACATATATATGTACATTACTATACATATATATGTATACGTAAGGAGTGATATGAGTATGCTAGGCTAGGATATATACAGTATAATAACAGTTTGATCAGTGCAAATGAATACACTAGATATATACAGTATGAAAGTCAGATGTCAGAGGCTAATGGTGCCTAGTAATATACATATATCTCAATGTTTGCACAGGTCTGGTGTGACAGACAGACTGCTGTATACCTAGCACAACAATTACAATTAGGTCATTTAGCATATGTTTTTATCCAAAGCAACATAGTGCTATTACATGGAACATATAGCGGTTAGGCATTCTGCTCAAGGATGCTTACTGGTAGACCAACTCTGGGGCTTGAACCCATGACCTTCTGTCTGGAGTCTAACACCCAGACCACTAGACTATCCTGCCCCCCCTTACCCCTTACTTATTTTGAGCTCCTGAGATGCTTGATGGTGTAGGCGAGCTCTGGTTAGTCAAACCAAGACTCACCAAGACAGCATTGTAAATTTCAGGAATTACTTATTCTGAAATGTTTGTTTTCCCTCTGTAATGACATTCCAAACAATGTTTGCTGGTTACAAAAGCACCAGCGACAATAACAAGACATTTTTATTATGATGTTAATTATTTCTCTCAATTATTGCTGGGTTTAAAAAAAATTTAATTCTTGAACATCAGTGTACAGTATTCTACAGTTTTCTGTACAACTGCATTCCACAGTCCCTTAAATATTTCCTTTAAAACCTTTACTGGAAAACAGGAGTTATTGCCTAGTCACGTTCAAAGTCAGCAAGTAGCACAGGTTTCAGGTGACTGATTAAGTTTATCTGTATTAACTTTAATCTTTCTTACTTCAGTTCGGCATTTCAGGGTGAATGAACCCTTTATCTTTAAAGACATAAGGAAGTCTGAAGTATGGTAAGGTGATATTAGGTTTCATAGACTACTATCTGAATTTACCTGTATTGTAAGGAACTTCAGATACCTGGAAAGCTCTTAGCCTAGATGCTCACAGGTTGTTTCTATTGTCCTGAGGTTGTTTTTTTTGTTAATTTGGAAATTAACCTTTAACCTCCACTATGCAGATATTTGAGTGACTTTGTGTTAGCAGCTATAAACCCCTAAAATGGTTTTCCTGATTAATAAGCTTGTTTGTATTCCTTCATAAGATAAGATAAGAAACAACTTTACTGTCCATCCAAGGTTGGACATTTGTCTTTGTCCCTAACACTTTTCATTACAACACTCACTCACATTTCACATTAAATACAAAAGCATAAATTGGTAATAATAAAAAAAATATTGTAATAATATAAAAGTAAACACATTGGTATTTCTAGTTTTATTTTGTGCTGTTGCTTTAAGCTAAGCCTGAATAGGTCATTGAACTGTACTTTATCCCAGTGTTTTTCTCAACATGACTGAAGCCACATAGTGTTTGTGACCAAGCTAAACTGGAAACCATCAGAAAATAGTTCATAATAGTGGATCAGTGATATTGGAGGCTCCTGAAACTGCAAACATTTTTTAGAGGCACATATATCACTCCTGGAGGGGTTCAAGGCAGGTGATTCATCTTTGTTACATACTGTAGGCCTATATAATATTAATGAATGGCAGTCCACTTTGAATATATCAGAATCTTGTAGGCCTATGCCACAAGTAGTTTGATGCATTTTTACTTTGTAAACGTGGCCCGGCATCAAATTAATCATTTTCGCAGATTATCCAATGCAGGCTACATTGTGCCATTTAGCAATATCGATACCTACATTTCATAATAGGGAGATAGTTGTAAAATAATTATTTTGTAGACATTGTGTGGCAGTTTGGACCAGCTGAGACAAAGATGCTTCTGAAAATTGTAAACCAAAATGTCTCCCTTCTCCCCACCTCCACTGATAATGTTCTAGTTTTACAACTTCACATCCCTAAAAGTGGGAATGCAAATACATTCTTCTCTGTTAATGTGAAACAAAATGCATCAGATTACTAGAAAACTTGTAACCCATAAAAATGGAAAAATTTGTTTGGGTTAACCCTGGTTAACCCTGGTTAACCCTAACCAATATTCGACAAATTTAGAAGACAACTTATTCAGACTAGCCCCAAAAGGAAGTCCCACCCCCTCGTTCATAGGTAAATGTTTACTGATCTAGACTTGATTTGCTCCCATCCAAATTAATTCACATGGGCTACAAACTAGCTATGGGATTAATATCATGCCATGATTTGAAGATGAAGAAGATCAGAGCAGCGAGAAAACGCTGCCAGAAATCACGTGACTCGCAACTGTGTGGGCAGATCTCTGAAAAGTGGGAGTTGTAAACTCAGCTCTGAAAATACTGTCTGTAATAAGAGTAAAAAAAAATAATAAAAAAAGATTTGCCCTTTCAAAACTCAAGTTTAAACGTTTCAAAACCTATTCCCCAACATACTGTATGCACACCAGTTTTCAGATCACAAATTACAAGGTTTCAAACCCGGAAAACAAACAAATGCACCGAGAGAACAGTGAAAAAGTTCAAACTCTCAAAATGTGTTGGAGAAACACTGTAAAAAGAATGCTGCAGTTGTGAAGAAGGAAAACACATATACAAAATAGTGTTTACAAAGATAATTTTTTTTCAACTGTTCAAATCTTTTTTTTCAGCTTCCAATCATAGCATGATATTCATCCCATAATTAGCACTGTTTCTGTTTGCTAATTCTCTTTATTTCTATTTGAGTCAAAATACCATTTCAAGAATGTTCAAGGCATATTTAGAAAACAACCAAATTGCACAAAAAATTCAAAATCTTATACTTATTATCCCATTTTAACCAGCCACTTCTGCATGTCACATGTGAAATAAAGTAATAACAATTAAATAAGTCTGTCAACACTTGAAAAGTGTCTTGAGAATGAAAAGTTAGTCTTGAGAATGTAATGACATAAATGACATTTACTGGCTACCTTGTGTCTCTGTCCTCCAGACCAACCTGTGGTAATGGATCACCCATTACCTTGAGTGGGAGGAGAGATGCTACCCATGGCATACAATCGTATAAAAGTATATCAGCCCCTCCGACTACCTCTTACTGTGCAGTCCAGACAGTGACAGGTGGAACATGGGGAAAGGTTTCTACATTAGTAAAATCGTTGGGGTCGTGGCCATTATCTTGGGGGTAGGGGCTGTGGCCACCATCATCGCTCTGTCAGTTGTGTACTCCCAGGAAAAATCCCAAAACAACAAAGTGCCACCGACAAGTGAAGGGACAACAGCCATCACAACCGTCCCAACCGTCCCAACCGTCCCAACCACGCCGGCCCCGTCTGACGAGCTTTGGGACAAATACCGTCTACCAACGAGCCTGGTGCCACACTACTATAATCTTACCCTGTGGCCCCGACTCACACCCGACCCGACCACCGGTCTCTACATCTTCAGAGGTAAGTCTTGTTGGTGGAGCAGGCCTGGTGAAGACATGGGTGTCCATCCATTTCTATTCTGTTCACTGATGGATTGTCACCATGGCAGCTACATAAAGATCTATTTTATGTATGTAACTATTTTATGTTATGTAACGCATATAGAACTTTTTAAAATCAAATTTTCAGATTTTGGTTGTAACGTCTTATTAAACTAAATTTAATCTTAAGATGTTTTTTGCCATCAGCTTGAATCATTTCACAGAACATTCCCTTGCAAAATTTTACATTACACAGGAAACTTTCCGTAGAAGATATTTTGATCTGATCTGGGTTTGGAGTTATTATTTAAATGTGGGCTCTCAAACTAGAATAAACCACGTACCTTCTCTAATGTAGGGTGGGTGGAACTTCATGGATTAAAAGCATGTTCTTTGTAAATATGAACTATATGTACACAATGTTTGAAGGCTATTTCTTTGTTGTTGCAACTTACCCTAAATCATCCCCCAAAGCTGCCAATTTATACTAGCTTCCATTTGCGTCAGGCACTTCCAGCGTGGAGTTTGAATGTGTTGAGGATACCGAGCTCATCTTGATTCACTCCAACAAGCTCAACTACACCATTGACGGACAGTGGGCCAAACTCACCTCTGTGAATGCTGGGGTCACAGCCCCCTCCATCAAGACCTTTGAATTTAAAGTGAAAACCCAATATCTGGTACTGAAACTCAACGGGAAACTTCTTAAGGGCCACACATACCAACTCTACACTGAGTTTACTGGAGAACTGGCTAATGACCTGGGAGGCTTCTACAGGAGCGAATACTTTGAGGATGGGGTATTAAAGTAAGCAAATTTAATGTTAAAAAACTATACCTAAAACATGCTAGATACTAAAGTGTCCATGGATTTGCTGCCACATTTTAGAACTTCTTAGAAAGCATTGTGAAAGAAAACCATAGCATTGCCTTAAACTGCTAGCCTGGTTAAAGCTATCCTGAGTTTTGCAAACTGCCCCTCTACGATCAAGAGTAACCAGGCTATGAAACGGCTGCCAAACGTCCTAATTTTAGTTTTAATTTCCATATCATTTGAATTCCCTCTCTTTCTGCTCAGGGTTGTTGCCACAACGCAGATGCAGCCCACAGATGCCAGGAAAGCCTTTCCCTGTTTTGATGAGCCTGCTATGAAAGCTGTCTTCCAAATCACGCTGATCCATGACCACGGGACTGTGGCGCTCTCCAATGGCATGGAGAAAGGTTTGTGTTCCCCACAGTGACCTTTTTTTGTCTGTAGTCACGCAACATTAAACATGTTGAATAAATGTTAACATACCACAGACAAAATTTCAAGTTCAAGTCTCTGCTAGTAGTTCTGCTAGTAGTAATAAAGCACTTTAGAAACAACTTTCTAAACGTGTGTTTAATTGTAGATAAATACACCAGTTTAATTCGAGAATGGTAATTTATCTTCATATAGACATTACAACAATTAAATAAAATTTACAGTGCATCACATCAAGATTCTATGACATTTCTCTTCCACAGAGACGAAGAATGTCACCTTGGATGGTATGAATGTGCAGATGACCTCTTTTGAACCAACAGAGAAAATGTCCACATACCTGTTAGCCTTTATTGTCAGCGACTATGCCTACATTAATAACACCGTGGATGAAGTTTTGGTAAATTCCCTGCACATTTATTGCTTACTATTTCATACGTTTCCGGCTAATTTTGACATATGTGTTAAAATGAATGAATCTGTTTACAGTACTAAGAATATAGAGACAGCAACACACAACCATCAAGCTATGATGTTGTTACAATATGCAGATTTTAAACATTCAAATTTTACAAATCATTAATCATTCCCTCTGAAGTTATTTTGAGCTATTGCAAGTGTATGTGTAATTGTACATAATGGGAACAGTGTGTGTGTGTGTGTGTGTGTGTGTGTGTGTGTGTGTGTGTGTGTGTGTGTGTGTGTGTGTGTGTGTGTGTGTTTGCGCGCGTGTGTGTTTGCGCGCGTGTGTGTTTGCGCGCGTGTGTGTTTGCGCGCGTGTGTTTAGATTCGCATTTTTGCTCGAAGGAAGGCTATTGATGCAGCGCAGGGAGAGTATGCCTTGAACGTGACTGGACCCATTCTCAAGTTCTTTGAGTCATATTATAATGCAACCTATCCCCTGCCCAAGTCAGGTAGGTCAGTCACATGATTGTTTTACAGTACAGGATATTGCAGACATATCAACTAACCAACAGACATACAAACAATGTTGTCTCATATAATATGATACGACCCTAAAATATGATAACCCCAACATTTAATAAAAAAAAAAAATTCTGGTGTTAAAACAATAAACTCTTAGTGTAAAATGTTAAAATCCTAGCCCTAACCTTAACATCTGTTGATTTTAATAATTTTCCTTTGTTTGATTTTAAGAAAATACAAATAATAATGTAAGACATCATAATTTTCCAACATGAATTTAAAAAAAAAGTAATCTATCTCCCTAAATCCAGAGGTGCCTTGTAGAAAGCCAGCCTGCAATAACAGCAAGGCAACCCAACCTCACACATGCATAGAGAAACATTTGGATGGATTTAATACATGACCATAAAACAGATGTTTTATCCTATAATATATCTTTATGACCGTGAGGTGCAAGATTTGCAGAGATCTTACAGGCTTCCTTAATCTTTATAGACCTTTATTACAGGGCTTTGGGAACACTATGTTGTGCTCAGTAATCACACCAGTCACTGACAGATGGAAGCAGGTGACTTTTAATTGGTACACAATGTGCTATGATGTACTTTGCATCAGTTTCTAAAACATCTTGTCCATAATAATCATCATCTAGCATCAAATATAAATTCTTACTCATCAAACCTTGGTGAATCATTACTTCAGCCCAGGTCATTGTGTGTGCACCTAGGTTTGATTGTCTGCCTGTTAGCATCACTTACAGAGTGATACATATGACTGATGATTTTTTAGAAAGGTCCGTAGGTCAAGAACAATGATAAAGGATCTAAGCCATTGGTTGAGTGTTTTCAGAGGAACTGGGTCAAATATTAAACATAAATTTTATTTTCTGGTGATCTGATTGTTTGTTGTAAAGCCTTAAAGGAGGTATGCACATCAGTATGTTTGCTTGGTGATGTTCGGTTAACCATAACAATGATAAATCCTCTGGAAAACTGTATCCAGATCAGATAGCTCTGCCAGACTTTAACGCTGGAGCGATGGAGAATTGGGGGCTGATCACGTACAGAGAAACGGCTCTGCTCTACGACCCCAATTTTTCGTCTAACTCCAACAAAGAGAGGATCGCTACCATCATTTCTCATGAACTGGCCCACATGGTTGGTTTTAAAACTGAAAATACTATCACTGTACTGTCTTTATTCACTGTACTGCCTTCAATTCCACCAAAACTAAAATTTACTTCTCATATACGTCTTTTATATTTCTCACAAATCTTCTTTTTAAATGTTTTTTTATTTAATTTAGTTTTAATTATTTTTTAGTTTAATATAGTTAACATTGGCACTTCTGCATCTTCGCTACTAGATGGCAGTATAAACAAAATGCTCTTTTCAAGCTGTTTGCACTTTGAAGATAATCTCGCACACCAGAGAGTACATTTTCTGCTTTTCAAAATACCCATAACCCTGTAACCCTTCCATTTGATGTATTTTGTCACTATAGTGGTTTGGTAACCTAGTGACTCTGAAATGGTGGAATGACTTGTGGCTGAACGAGGGATTTGCCTCCTACGTGGAGTATCTGGGAGCAGACAAGGTTGAACCTGAATGGAACGTGGTAAGGACACGTTATGTTATAACCTGAATAGTTCGGGTTTTAAATGGATTGATTAGACATTAGACTCTAAATCTGCAATTACTTGGTGTATAAAGTTAGAGAGAGAGTTTACGAACACAAATTTAGAATGTGTATATTCGGCCTGTTTTGTGTACTGAATACTGAACTAACAGGGAAGTGACTGCATGCTGTCACCTGCCAAACTATCAGTCTCTCGTGTGTTTCCCTCTCACACCAGAAAGACCTGATCGTGCTCCAAGACATCCACAGAGTGTTTGCAGTGGACGCGCTGGCATCCTCTCACCCACTGTCCTCCAAAGAAGAAGACATCCAGAAGCCAGAACAGATTAGTGAGCTGTTTGATGCTATCTCATACAGCAAGGTAGTGCATTAGGTCCTATTGTCGCTCTCTACTCGTAAAGGGGGTAACGTTTTTGATGCCCATTTCATTTGTTTGTGCTTCCTTCTGATGTTGATTGTTAAAATTCATTTATCCTTTTAATCCATCCTGCACTAGATGTGACACTGGTTCTCTTGTGGTGATGCCCCAGATATAATGGAAGTAAATAGGTTACTAAACAAGCGTAGTGTAACGCCACAATAGTTTGTCCCGACATTTGTGAGATATGTTAAAATAAACATACCAACATTAAACATTTTGGTTTAAATGCTATCTACCTCCTGTACACCGTACATTTCATCTTATGTCACATCTTTAATTTCATTAAGAGTCATAATTTCAACATGAAACTAAAGTTTAAAATTGTGATTCTCTCTTTGCTTCCCCCTCATCATCATCACTCTCTTTTAATCAGGGAGCGTCTGTCATCAGAATGCTGTCTGACTTCTTGAGCGAAGACGTCTTCAAAATGGGACTCAGCGTAAGAACTGCTTCTCTCAGATAAGAACCAATGTCATTTCTTAGCAACACTCACATAAAGGACAGGACCCATTTAAAAGACCGCTGTCTCCATCCTGCAGACGTACCTGAACACGTTTGCCTTCGGGAACACAGTTTACACGGACCTGTGGGACCATCTGGAAGCTGTAAGGGTTTTTCTGATTAACAATTGCATGTGTTTCACATTTAGCGTATGCGCAGGACCATGCTAGTGATACAGATTAAAGCCAACATCTTCCCTGTGTGTTTTCTCATCAAGGCGGCTAAGGAGAATAAGGTGGAGCTTCCCTACACGGTCCACGAGATCATGAACCGCTGGGTGCTGCAGATGGGCTTTCCTGTGGTTTTCATAAATACTATTGAAGGCGTCGTGACCCAGGAACACTTCCTGCTTGACCCTGAGTCCAATGTTACTGTACCATCTCCTTACAAGTGTGTATCTGCATTATTTCATCTGTCCTTCCTTCCTTCCTCCCTGTTCCCCTTTTCCCCCTTTGTTTCAAGGATGTGTCTACCAACCTTACATGTTGACTCTTAGCCACTGAGTTACTGTATATAATTTATTATAAAACAAAATGTATTAATTTCAACGCTTTTGAGACTGATGGATTACGTATGTTGTGTACATAATACCCCGATGATACCTTTTATTTCTACAGTTATGAGTGGATTGTTCCCATTAAGTGGTGGAAGACTGGGAAGGTGCAGTCACCAGTATGGCTACTGAACAATTCTGGTACAATATTTAAAGAAATATCATTGTGAATGTAAGCTATTGGGGACAGTAAACCCAGCCTTGACAACCTTGAAACACTGTAATAGTAGTCATAAGAAAATATAGTTATTCTTAAATGCTGCTACTGTTGCAAGAATTATTAACACCTAGTTAGTAGTGACTTATCCTTTTAACTCCATTTCAGTTGCTCAAAATCCAATACCAAAATAAACAACTCTTGCTTTCTGTTTTTTTGTCTTTGGTGAATATATATAGCGCCTTTTGAAAGCATGAAAACTTCGGGGAATGACTATGTACTGGCTAACCACAATGTGGTGGGGTACTACAGAGTTAACTATGACCAGGGCAACTGGAACAGGCTCCTGGGTGTACTGAGTACCAACCATTCGGTAATACATCTGGGGAGAGACATTCTGAAATGACTGACCTTCACATTCTTCTTCTCCTGCTGAGTTTGCTCACAGTTTTCTCCATTGTCTAAATGTTGTTTCCTTTGACGTCTTTAGAGCATTCCGGTGATGAACAGGGCGCAGTTAGTGGATGACGCCTTCAACCTGGCAAGGCAAGTTTTTGATGACAATATGGTGCTATCAACGCTACCAGGCCCCTCCTACGTAAAACACATTACCACATGTGAAATTATAGTTTTTTATGTATGGGGGAATACCAGCAAATTGTTTTTCAATTGTAGATTGTTGTGTCTGTGTGGCATCTGAACGGGTAAGATGATGGACACTGCCTTTCTAGTGAGGTTTATTATTTTCTACACTGTGGTGTCCCCACAGAGCAAAGCACATCCCTACAGTGATGGCCTTGAACACAACTAAATACCTGAGTAGGGAGGTGGAGTACATGCCCTGGGAGTCGGCTCTTGACAACCTGGAGTTTTTCACCCTGATGTTTGACCGCAGTGAGGTTTATGGACTCATGCAGGTTTGTCACCGTGAAAGCCAACAAATTAAGGGTGGGCTCTATGACACTGACAGCCAACCGGAGGCAAGTATACACTACATGCCCCCGGCTGGTTGGTGGGTGTGCACATTTTAAAAACTTCTCAATTAAAGCTGTTATCCTCAGCTTAATCTTCTTGTTTTAAAAATGTCTTTGTCATATAAAACAAGCATGCTGCTAATGATAATTACCACCTGTCATCTTCATTTATCTGTTTAAATTAGAACTACTCAAAAAGGCTACTGGTAGCCACAGATACCAGTCTCACTGGTCAACAGCGCTCAAATGCATCGTTTCCCATAGGGCGCGCAAGATGCTTGACCACGTAATTTGTGTCATGTGACATGCTGCAAAAATACACCTACAAAATAACTGACTAGAATGTAATGTACATCTGCCTTGAGCAGATAGGCTAGTGTATGAATGTTTCTTTGTGTTGAGATATGTTCTTTGCTCCACCAGGCTTACCTAAGGAAACAGGTCAGTCCACTCTTTGAACACTACAAGAGACTCACTAAAGACTGGGCCGAAATACCTAATGGCCACATGGACCAGTGAGTAGAGAAAACACAAGGCCCACTTCATTCATTAATTTGTGAAAAAATCCATACATTAAAGGTGCAATGAGATTTTATTCCCTAAGAGAGAGCATTTCTTAGAGTTTATACTGGCATCTAGTGGCGTCGATGCAGCAATGCTAATGTTAAGTTTTCTGTACCTACGAAGCCAGTTGACTTTCCATCTCACGTCACTGTACAAGCTTTAAAACATATTTAAAATATTAAATATTACTTTTTTGGTATATCATGTCCTTTTTTGGTCTAAAACCATGCTTAGGGCACCTTTTAGTATTTCTTAATATTTGCAAGGAATCAAGGCTGTAATTATAATATATATTGGGGGGACACATCCCCCAAATATCAAAATATGCTCAAAATGCCGGCCCCCCAATATATTGATATACTGTAAAAACTGTAAATGCATGAAAAAAATGCTATGCTACAACAGCCAACAGGGCACCACCATCCGAAAAAATCATTAGCAAATGTAATCATAATCATAACTACTGCAGTTCTGCGTGTGGTTTGTCCAAGTAGTGTTGCAGTAGGCTACACTGTACTGTTTCTCTATTTCATTACAATTATCATATGCTTTTATCCAAAGTTATTTACAATTACATGATTCTATTACATGGAGCAGATAGGGATTAGGCATCTTGCTCAAGGATGCTTACAGGTAGGCCTCTGGGGCTTGAACCCATGACCTCCTGGTTGGGAGTCCCAACACGTAGGCCACTGACTATCCTGCCATTACTTTCAAATGTATTAGAAAGTGGAAAACTAGAATGTAATATGAGTGTAACGCTATATCACTGTCGAGAGGAAAACAAGCTGATTTGCGAGTGCTAATCAATCAACCATCATTAACGTTAGCTATCATAGCTAACCTGGAAAGGAAATTAGCCACACATTCACCCAGTGACCAACAATGATGCTCACGGGCGTATTCAACTAATGTTAATGTCTTAATTATGTTATGTCAGAAAGCCCACGTGAAGCCTGAGCAAAGGATCAATAATTTATGTTGCGCTGCATGTATAATGTAGACAGTAGTAGCTTTCATTTATTGCACGTATTCGTATAGTAACCTTGACTGTATAGCTGTAATGGCAATATAAATAAGTTTTCAAATTTTGCATTTTTTCTCGGTGGAGGACCCGTAGAACCCCCTGGCAGATTTGGTCCCCCACAATGTTTACTCCATGGCTACGGCCTTGCAAGGAATATATACAAATTCATTCAAATTGGACAGTGGGCTACTACGGTAAATGGACTATATACTCTTAAATTCCAATTACAGATATAACGAGGTGAATGCTATCACTACTGCATGTAGTACAGGAATCCAGGAATGTGTGAATCTCACCAGCAACTGGTTCAACAAGTGGAGGGCCAAGCCTGAACTTAACCCGTGAGTACAGTTATCTGAGTGATCAAGAAACATTACATTACATTACATTAGAACAATGGTCAATGGCTTATTTTTACAAGACATCTGTAGCAAACTGTCAAAATATTTGCAAAAGTTTGTACTTTTTCTGTTCTTCAGTTTTGTTAGCAGATAGCAAAACACGCACATGCACACCCTGAAAAATCACATTACCTCACCTCCTGCTCTTCACTCATGCTTGTGTGAAAATACCAGTCATAGTATCTTTATTTCTTAGTTAATATGCAATTAAATGATATTAGTTTACTGATTCTAACAATGTTTGCTCTCATTAAGGATCCACCCGAACCTGCGCTCAACTGTGTACTGCAATGCCATCGCAGCAGGGGGCGCTGATGAGTGGGAGTTTGCGTGGTTGCAGTTCCAGAATGCCGCCATTGCTATTGAGGCTGACAAACTACGTTTCGCTCTGTCCTGCACGAAGTTGCCATGGCTACTCAACAGGTCAGTCCTCACCCATAGTATAGGCTATAAATGACGATTGTATATTGAAATATATTAAAATTAGTTTTGATTACTTTTACCTTTTTTTTTTGGTCTAAGTTTTATAGAAAATCTACAGTCTGTGCCAGCAATGGAAAGTTAACTAACACATAATAAGACTAAATATGACACATGTACACACACACACACACACACACACGCATATATACATATAGTACATCCACACCTGTTGTGTGCCTGCTCCCTACTCAGGTACCTGGAGTACACACTGACAAAGATCCGTAAGCAGGATGCCACGTCCACTATAGTTTACATTGCCAGTAATGTGGTGGGTCAGTCACTGGCCTGGGATTTCATCAGGGCCCACTGGTCCGACATCTTCACTCAGTGAGTGCAGCTCAATATTTAATATGCTAAATTCATTGTTGTGTGTCATTGTTTGTCTCCTTTTCTATGAACCATATCAGTGTATCTTCCCTATTAAGAACATGTCTTAACGCCAACTCCAACTTGAATATATATAGACTACAGTGTACAGTATGTAGGCTATACAGTATATAGAATCCTGTGTGTACAATTTCAATATCATAGGTGGCATTTCTTGTACCTTCCCAAAGGGGGAGAATGTATAGCAATATTATACTGTAGCCTCTGTACCTGTATCTGATCAGAAACAGGAACTAGAACCAAGTGTGTTTGCTGTTGTTCTGCCTCCATCTTAACTGTATGTTGTAATGTAGTTACATGATGACATTATACTTCTTGTTTTCATCTTAAAGATATGGAGGTGGATCTTTCTCTTTCTCCAACCTCATCAGTGGAGTCACCAAAAGATTCTCCACTGAATTTGAGCTCCAACAGGTTTGTTCATATATAGATATTGGATATATAGATGTTTCATTATCAAATTGACACAGATTTTCTGAGCAATGGTCAAATGGCATTAATGGAAGTTATAAAAGTATGTATGTAAGTAATCCTACCCTAGCACCACATTTTTATAGTTGTTCCTTTGCACTGCTTATGTTACTACAACTTTTAATAACCCCCTTTTTTGCCTATTGAGACATTGTATGCTGTATAGTTTATAGTCAATGTGATTGGTCACTTGGTCTAATATAACAAGCCTACAAATATCTGCTTTATTTTTGTTTTGCCAGCTGAAGCAATTCAAATCGGACAATGCTGAGGTTGGTTTTGGCTCGGGCACAGTGGCAGTGGAACAGGCCATTGAGAGAACCAATGCCAACATTAAATGGATTGCTGAGAACAAAAACAGTGTTGAGACATGGTTTAAGGAAAATGCTTAACCTTGACAAGGCTTTACAACATTCAATTTGATTTCAATTCATTTAATTTAAGGATCTCTATACATTTGGCATACATTAAACCATAATAAAAAACGATAATAGTAAACTTTATTTACTATATTTAACAGTTTACAAAGTGTTTCTACAGACGATACATGATACTCAATGGGGTTCAATAAGACATTAAAACATGAATCCAAGCCCTGCCTGACAGAGTGTCTGACTTGCTAATATAAAAGACCCTTTATTGTTACATTATTGACAGCAGATTAGCACCAGGGGGATCTTAAACCAGGCCTCATTATCGCTTTGGTTTTAGGATGTGGATATTTGTAGATATCTAAATAAAATTAATTATTCAAAAAATGTAATGCCATGTAAGAAAATAAAGAAATATATTGTGTATCTTTGTGTTTTTCAATTAGTGTTAAAGCTGCAATCTAACATTCAATTTCTTTGTGCCATGAAGTAACACAATAAAGTGTGACTCTTACCTTTTTAGGAGACTCTCTACAGAGTCTGGCAGTGACCTTACAGACTCTTTACTTTCTACAGTGCTCACCCCATAAGTGATGTTTTTGAACGCTGTTGACCAATGAGAGCAGGATTGACGGCTACTGGTAGCCAATTTTGTAGTTTTGTAGATAAATGGGGTGTAAATTATTGATAGTAGTAGGTATGCCACCAACACTGTATTGTTAAAAAATAAAACCAAAAATAAAAATGTAGTTACAAAGTTGTGGATAGCAGCTTTAAAGCCTCTGTAAAGTTGAGTTAAAATAGTGATTTGCATGATATTAAAGTTGAGTGTATTTTAACAATACACCAAAAGTACCATTTATCATTATTCATCATTATTTTTTATTTTTCACTATTATTATTAACATAAAGCTCAAAAACCTGACACCTTCCCACGTCTTTATCCTGCTTCATCTCCTGTGAACCCACCACAAATCCCACCTGTCAGTCCCTGGCAGGTGTGATTCTTATAAATGGATCAATAAAATGTTAAAGAGGTTAATTCATCACTGTATTATCTCAGGCAAACTGATTAGTAGGCCTATCAAAGCTTTTATTGTACCCAGTAGAGTTGTTCTTCCCAAATAAATCATTTATTTACCTTGGAAGTGTCAACATACTAGATAGACAGTGGATGGTAGTTACATTCTGTACTAGTCCTGGGAGTCAGCATTACAAGACTATACTTATTTTTAGTTAGGCCTATTTTGGTTAGCGGCTAGCTGTGTAGTTATAGGGTAAGAGTAGCATTTTACTCTCAAAGCTAAAGTTAGCATTCAGACACTGGCACTTAAAAACAGAGCTTCAGCTTGAGTAATCTAGCAATTGTCAACGTAGCCACGTAATTGGTAATTGTTCTAGTGAGGACGGCATTTAGTAACTTTATTTTCATCGTTTTTCAACAAGGCCATGGGGAAGTGTTGTCATGTTAGCAAGCTGTGTGTTTTATGTGTTCTTTTAGCAATAGTCTCTGTGGCCGCTATTGTCTCTCTTTGGACTATCGCCCTGACAGATCAGGAAGTCACAGCACCCTGGGAGAGGTAGGAGCTCTCTGTTGGCTATTGTCAGTCTAAACCTAAGCTTCTGACTAAGAATTTCCAGTAAAATTTAAACTGTGCTTCAGTCATTTCAATTGCTAAAAAATGTGTGAAACATGGGACCTGTTTGAAACACGTGTGTTATTTTAAACAGTACGGAGGTTAGAGCCAACATCAGATGTTACTGCGGTGCTGTACATAAATTTATAAATTACAAATGACAGAACACAGAGTAAATACATATAGCCTACAATACACATCCACATTTCACAAATAAAGGCAAAAACACAAGCTTTTCAGATAAAAATAAAAATTTAAAACTGAGACAGACTGAGAGAGACCAGATCTATTATAATAAAGGGGGTATGTTCCAGAGACTTGGCCCAATACAGCAAAGGCACCATCACCTTTTAAAATAAGAAAATATATACCACTTTTATTTTACCACTATAGATCCTTAAAGGGAAGTTTGGGTGTTATATTTGTATTTACAGCATGTTTCAGATGCTTTTATCATTAAATAGGTCAAATAGGTCCAACACTAGTAAACACATTAGAATACTGTTACAAAGGCATGATACAAAGGCATTACAAAGGCATTTGTTGTAGTGTAGTATAAGCGGTGTATAAGTGTAGTGTAAGTGTAAACAGTATTATAACACATTATATTTTCATTTTGAGCCTCGTTTTCTAGCAGCAAGCAACATCCCTTGATATTGAAAAATACTAGACTGAAAAATAAAACGTCAAAATAGAATAAAAATAAATCAACATCAATTGTGTCTAGCTAATAAAGGAGAACTTCAGTATTTTTCAATCTGGACCCTATTTTCAATCTTACAGCATCCAAAATTTCAGTAGGAACAAGTACCGATTAAAATTTCTCCTGTCAGTTAGAACGCAAAAAACTTTGACGCAAAATTGCTATACAGTGGAATCCTATGGGGATCAGAACCATAGAACAATATTTTTGGCATCTTTCTCAAGGATGCTTACAGGTAGACTATCTAATCTGCAAACCCTGCACTTTTATTTTTGACATTTAGATTTTATTACTTTATTTATTTTTTAATTGAAATGGCTGTTCTTGCTCTTTTATTTTTTTAAATGTCTTTTTATGCATTTTTTGAGTCCTGTTTTTTTGTATGACATACATGACATGTGGAGCACATTGAGTCTGCCTTGTTTATAAAATGTGCTATATAAATAAAGTGGCTTGCCTTGCCTAAATTTCCGTTAAAATGTATTTATCTTTAGCTACCGTCTTCCTAATACCCTGGTCCCAATCCAATACAATGTCACCCTATGGCCTCGACTCACTCTTGACCTCAACACTGGCTTGCACATTTTCACTGGTAAGGACACACACACACATGTCCTTGTATAACTAAATGACAATTTGGCCCGTGATGCGTAACTTTGGAATGCATTACCCCAACACTGGTAAGGAAGTGTAATGTGTAATTCACTTTTGAACAGCTCAGTGACGGCAGTCTCACTGTTTGCTCAGTCAAATATTAAATAAATCATTCCATAAATCAATTTAACTACATATTTCTGTCGAGGATATCAGTAGACACACACCCTAGTGCAACACCATGACACCTGGAATAATAATATGTGTCAAAAATATGATCAGTAACAGTAAAGGTATTTCAAATGTTCCACCAGGCTATTCCACAGTCGAGTTTGAGTGTGTGGAGGAGACAGACATAATCCTCATTCACTCCAACAAGCTCAACTACACCCTGCTGGACAAAACACAAATGGCCAGGCTCACTGCTAAAGGTGAGAACACACAGATAAACCGGTCATCTGTACTCTCCCAAATGCGTAAAAAAGTGATTACTGTACAACTTTGTAATTTTTCTATTTTGTCACTATTTATCCTCAGATGGTGTGTCTGCCCCGAGGATTAAGTCCTCCTGGCTTTATGAGAAGACAGAGTACCTGGTTCTGGGGCTGGATGGTAAGCTAGCTGTGGGACAGAAATACCAACTATTCTCTGAATTCACAGGAGAACTCGCTGACGACTTAGCTGGCTTTTACCGTAGTGAATATGAAGAGGACGGAGTCAAAAAGTAGGTTGTGGTGTTTTACACATAAATATTTAGGCTAATGATACTGTAGAATACGTAGTTTTATTAGAGAATGAGAATGAGATAATATTTGAAATAGTGTTCCATAACTTTTGCTGCCTATTCAGTTTCATGTTAAATTCATATTAATAAGGAAAATGATGTTCCAATCCAATATATTATTAATAGATCATTAATTTGGCCTTGACTCATGCAGTGACAGGGGATTGTCATTTACTCAATACCCTAAGTAAACACAGACTTAAAACCAGGAAGTAGTTTCAGTGGGGAAAATTTAATACAGATACATTTAAATACAGTAAATAGAGCCATAATGTCATAAATATTGGGTATCAGTGAACACACAATTATTCAAATTCAATCAATTAAATCAACATTGTTGGTTAGATGTTTTGAGCCTGAAGGTTGATGATGGTTTTTTTTGGTTGTTTTCAGGGTTGTCGCCACATCTCAGATGCATCCAACTCATGCCAGGAAGACCTTCCCTTGCTTCGATGAACCGGCTATGAAAGCTGTTTTTCATATAACCCTTATACACTTTCCTGGAAGTGTAGCACTGTCCAATGGCAAGGAGATTGGTCAGTAAAATCATCTACTGTATGTAGACCATTGTTTATATTTTGTTGTTGTTTTTTCCTGTTTTTAGTTAGGGAGGAAAATTGGGGTTCTGGAGGTGCTATGACGCAATTGAGGAATGTCTTTTACCGTAGTCCGAAGGGCAAGGAAAGTTGGTAGAAATTGCATGAACAGTCTAGGAGAAGATGTTTTGGGCTTGTTTTCAAGCAAGCAAATTCAAAATGGCATAGGGTAAATGGATGACATTGGTTGGATCCAACTGTTTGACAGGGGGAAACATTGTTTTTCTAGGCCAAACTCGATGTGATATGACTTTGGGTTTTACCTGATGGCAGGATTTATGTATTGACTCCAATTTACATAACAAGAAGGAGGTCTTGAAAATTATGAATACAGTTAGTGTCTATAAATCAAGAATTCTAAATAAATTAAATTAAATAAGTCGTTTCATATTGTTAATGTATCGTTTATTAGTTAAAATATAGATTTTAGTATACACATTGTATATTCCGTCAGTTTGTTTATCTCTGTGTGCTTGTTCTCTAGATATTGTTAACACAACCATTGATGGCGTGCGAGTCACTCAAACCTGGTTTGAACCCACCAAAAAGATGTCCTCATATTTACTAGCCCTCATCGTCTGTGACTACGCACACCTCAAGGCCCAACAAGGAAACACACTGGTAACTAGTTTACATTTACTCAATTCATTCTGTCAGTAGATTTTATTGTAGGGAGGATCACAGAATAGCCAAGTAGTCTTGGTGTTCAACTCAGCTGAAAGTTCAAAATTGTAGCTTTAGGGTTGGGGCGTATTGATATGCAGTTAACT
Organism: Percopsis transmontana; assembly: GCA_025447815.1. Lineage (NCBI taxonomy): Eukaryota > Metazoa > Chordata > Actinopteri > Percopsiformes > Percopsidae > Percopsis > Percopsis transmontana. Next base: position 26,240 of record JAOEHI010052733.1, on the reverse strand, counting down.
CTCATTGTTTTACCATGAAATACTGTATGTTAAAATTGCAACATACTGTATATGACACTTCTATGATACCATCAAACATCCAAATAAATGTCTGTTTCTGATTGGATGATGTTATTGTTAAAACAACTCTCCAGAAATGTCAAAATGACATTATTTGTGTCCTATACGTTTGTGTCCTATACGTGCTTCCTCAGTAGAGCCTACACCTTTTTACAATAAAATGATACACTGTGAAATGTTTATGAATAATAACAGATGATGCCTGTTACTGTCTGCAGATTCGTATCTGGGCGCGTAGGAGGGCCATCGAGGAGGGACAGGGAAGCTATGCCCTCAATCTTACTGGTCCCATACTGGACTTTTTCCATCACTACTATAACATCTCCTACCCTCTGTCCAAGTCAGGTGAGACAGACAGACAGATTGATAGATTTGTGTACAAATGTACATGACAATTCATCAGTCGAGAATGATTTGTAGAAACCTTAGAACTGTATTTTTTAGAAACGATGGAAGTCAATGGACATTGACTGAGGTTCAACGCGTAGCGCAAACAAGGGATTATTTCATGCCAAAACGATCAGCATGTTAAGGAGGTTAAGGAAGCAATACACTTGAGGGTTTAGCAAAAATTCAGTATTGCTTTGCAAATAAATGAAACAATTTTTGTGCATTCCAGATCAGATCGCTCTACCCGACTTCTATTTTGGGGCAATGGAGAACTGGGGTCTGGAGACGTATCAAGAAAGTAACCTGCTGTATGACCCTCGCACGTCATCCAGCAGAAGCAGAGAAACCACTGCTACCATCATTGCCCACGAACTGGCCCATATGGTAGGCCTATCGCATACCTATATGTATTTACAACATCTGTCTGTCTGTCAGTCAGGGTGGTCCATTCATTTCATTATCACACTTGAACCGACTTCATTTTAATATGTCTAGTCCCCCTAACCCATATCTTTGAATATCAACATCTTAATATTTGATAAACTGGGGTCTGTTATCTATCTTACTTTGATTTAATTGAGCTGATGTGGTTGCTCTCTCCCGACCAAGTGGTTTGGTAACCTGGTAACTCTGAGGTGGTGGAATGAGGTCTGGTTAAACGAAGGCTTTGCGTCTTACGTCTCGTACCTAGGAGCCCACTATGCTGAGCCTACATGGAATGTGGTAAGCACCCAGTCTGTTCATTATTTTGATGCATTTCTTTATTAAACACAAACCAAAAGTTCACTTTTGTTCCTAACTTCATGTATACAACTTAAGATAATATGCCTAATGTCGAATAAAAAAAATGATGATACTATGATATTTTCTCTTACCCTTGATAGACATCCCTACAGCAGACAATATTACCTTGTTCAGTCTTACTATAAAGGGGTGTTAGATACATGTATTTATTATGAAGACTTAACCAAGGTCGAGGATCAGCAGTTTCAAAATGCTCATCTTAGCTGTGCGGGTGGGGATGGCCTTCACAAAGCACACGTCTATTAATAGAAGGATAGTTAATCAAACCTGTGTGGTCTAAGCAGAATATTTCAGCCTCCCCCCATCGGGGTCTGTCCTAGCTTTTTCAGTATCAAGAGATACCTTGAAAGGTATATCTTGATACTTAAAAACAAGTTGCGCTGCAACACATCTCTAAGCGGAATATCATGTCCATAGATGATATCAGCAGTCACATGTTTATCAATGTGAGCACACAGGCATATAATTTTTCTCTAACAAGAGGTCATATCATGTAAAGTCAATAATCTAAGGTGTCTGTAGAAAGCTGTAAAAAGTGTAAGAGGCGCAAGAGTTTGGCTGTATGTTTGATATAAAATATGGAGACTATGAAATGAGCTATTCGGATTTCTGTCCCACAATGTGACAGCCAATCAGGAATGTGCCTTTTTTTAACCACTATGCCTATATGATTATACTGGTATGGAGCATACTGTATATCATCACTCAAACAACACAATCAAAGTTATGGATATTATTTATAAATTTAAATGAAAATTAGATCTAGAGATCTAGCAATGTCTTTTGTCTTTCTGTCTACTCCAGAAGGACTTGATAGTACTGGGTGACATTCACAAGGTGTTTGCCGTAGATGCACTGAGCTCCTCTCACCCCCTGTCTTCCAAAGAGGACAGTATCATGCTACCGGCTCAGATCAGTGAGCAGTTTGACGTCATCTCCTACAGTAAGGTACAGAGACGACAGCTACAACCTCTTAATACCACATAAAGTCGTCTTGGTACTCAAACTATGTCTGTCTGGCTCTCTCTCCAGGGCGCAGCCGTGTTGAGGATGTTGTCAGATTTCCTCTCAGAACCAGTCTTTGTCAAGGGCCTCAGTGTAGGTGTTAACATTACGATTAAGATATGTGGGAAATGCTGATATTATTCAGGTATTGGGTATTTTTTGTTATAGATGCCCAATGCATTTGAATTAAAATATAGCAGGAATACTGTCGTTTGAAAAAAAATGGAAAAATGTGGAAAGGGAAAACCATTTCAACACAGCCACTGTTTATTATTAAGTTTATTAAGGCATCCTAAATAGTTTTATGTTACTCTCCAGAGCTACCTCAGTCAGTTTGCCTACAACAACACAGTCGGGTCAGATTTGTGGGATCATCTACAAATGGTGAGAGAAATTACCAATATACACACCTGCAGTTCTTTATCATTTTAAGGAGAGATCCCATTTCAACACTTCACCGCTTAATATGTTAACGTTGAAGTTTATTGAATTGGAAAGTTTCACCAAGTTCATTAAAACATTACATTATTTATATGTCCTATAACAACAACCAACAACCAACCACAATGATGTGTTGAAGCCTCTATTTTACCCCCCGTTATCAGGCAGTGACAGCCAATAGCGTGTCACTTCCTGGTCAAGTTGGTGACATCATGGACCGCTGGGTGCGCCAGATGGGCTTTCCTGTGGTTACCATAGATACCACCACAGGAGGCGTGTCCCAGAACCACTTCCTACTGGACCCCAAATCTAGCATTAAGCCATCTCCATATAAGTAGGAATCTTCTGCCCTTCCTTTCTTCCCTGAATCATGAAATATTACCAAATAGTTTTAGTGAATGCATTATGCAGTAATAACAATTCATTATTTATCAATGAATGAAACGTTTTGGATTATGATATAGTATATACTGTTTTCCTTAAGATATGAGTGGCTGATTCCTATCAGATGGATGAGGTCTGGAGAGGTTCAAGAAAAGCTCTGGTGGCTGATGGAAAAGTCAGGTAGGGACTCCGAGAGGGTTGATTTGTATAGCAATATGAAAATATAATCTATACCTTTATATTTTTCGTGGATCAAATATTGTTTAGTATTCCAGGCGCATTGCTGCCTACAATAAACTGAGCTTGATCTTTGCCCCGCAGCGGTGAACCTGGATATGTGGATCAGTGCTGGGTGGGTTCTGGCTAATGTCAACATGACTGGCTATTACCGAATTAATTATGACTCAGCTAACTGGGAAAGACTCCTCAAACAACTAGTCACAGACCACCAGGTACATTGTCAATGATTGTGATGTTGACATACAGCCGATACATTGAATGCACACACACACACACGGGAGGTTTTGATGTATTCTTTGTATGTTTGTTTTTCTTTCTTTCTGTATGTACTGTAGGATACTCTTCAAAAAGCTAAAAGCTCTTCCAAATTGATTTACTAAGAAAGTGAAGCACTGTAGATTTCTGTGCATGGTAGTTCTGTGCCTACTAAATAATAAAACTCCACAAATAAGAACAACAAAAACATCATTTGGATTTGTTTTCTTGTATTTTTGCAGGATATCCCAGTGATCAACAGGGCCCAGATTATCGATGATGCTTTTAATCTGGCTAGGTCAGTTTGGATTGGGTGATGTTCCCATTGAACTAAGCCTCTTGTAACACTCCTTTAGCATGCTTCTAAACACAAACCACGTTTGTGATGTTATGTAAATAACAGTGGCTGTCACCTTCAGGGCCAAACTCCTTCCCACCGCTAAAGCTCTGAGGACCACTGTCTATCTGTCTGAGGAGAGAGAATACATGCCCTGGCAATCTGCACTGGATAACATGCAGTACTACTACATGATGTTGGATCGCACGGACGTCCACGGGCCTATGCAGGTCAGTGTGTGTGTTTATGTGTGTGTGTGTGTGTGTGTGTGTGTGTGTGTGTGTGTGTGTGTGTGTGTGTGTGTGTGTGTGTGTGAGAGAGAGAGACTCAATGTGTGTTTATGATGTCACAAGGACTAAGAAATGAAATTCTTGCAGGACTATATGAGAAAGCTGGTGTCTCCTCTGTTCCTGTACTTCAAGAACATGACATCAGACTGGACAAGTGTCCCAGCTGGACACACTGACCAGTGAGTGTTCCCTGCCTTGACTGGCACTGCAATAAAACATACACAAGATTAGATGTGTTATTCCCAGTGTATGGTCATGTTACGAAATGATCTGGTTGTTTCTCATCTAGTTTTTGTTTTACATAGTATGATAGTATAATATTGCTGCCCAGGACCCAGGATAGCTGAGTCTCTATCTCTATGCCAGTGAAATGTACATTTTAAGACCTTTGGTAAACCTTATATATGTATGAATATTGAAAACTGCAGACCAGGCTCCCTTTTTTGAGCGTGTCTGTGTTTGTTTTGCTGCAGGTATAACCAAGTGAATGCTATCCGCATGTCCTGCAGTACTGGACTGTTAGAATGCCAGAATCTGACCTCCACGTGGTTCAATCAGTGGATGGAGAACTCTTGGAACAATACGTACGCACTTTATCTATTAGTCTGTCTGCCTATCAATCTAGCCTGTCTACCCGCCTATATACTGTATATCACTACTTATCCATCTATCTGTCGTCGTGTTGCCAGGATCCATCCCAACCTGCGCTCTGCAGTGTACTGCAGTGCCATGGCAGCAGGGGGCGCTGTTGAGTGGGAGTTTGGCTGGTCTCAGTTGAAGGCAGCTACAGTGGCCAGTGAGGCCAAAAACCTCATGTCTGCCCTTGCCTGCACCAACAAGAAAGAGTTGCTGGAAAGGTGTTATTGACTGATTAATTGATGGATGGATATACACTGTATATCTGTGTATGTGTCTCTGTGATGTATATGTACAGTTCATGTAGTACGTGTTAGTTACTGGATCTGTCTTTCAGGTACCTGTCTTACACCTTGAAGCCAGACATGATCCGTAAACAGGATGCCACCTCTGTCATCACGTCTGTGGCCAGTAACAAAGAGGGACAGGATCTGGCCTGGAACTTTGTCAGGACAAGCTGGAATTACATGTTTACTCAGTAGGTATTAAAGTAGAAGTTTCCGTTTATTCAGCCTGTCAAATTTGTGTGAAGCTATGCTGGTTGTTTTTGAGTTTTTTAGTTTTTATAGTAAGTGATGTTTGATGTTTGATGTTTTTCAGATATGGAGTGGGCTCCATCTCCTTTGCCAGTCTGATCAGTGGGGTTACCATGAGGTTTTCTACCCCAGCTGAACTACAGCAGGTGTGTTTTTAATTTCACTCTGATTAAACAAGGTGCGTTAACTGACAACTATTATCATTATAATTATCATTCACAATAGCAACCTACATAAATTACACAAAAGAAGAATAAACAAGGAGCAGTAGATACATAACGTGAGGTGGTCACAACACACCACCTCATACCATTTACCTATGACCTCTGTGAGTTTTACGACTTTCTCTTTATGGCTGTTGCCTGTCTATCTGCAGCTTCAGCAGTTTGTGAAGGACAACACTGCGACAGGTTTTGGCTCAGCTACGCTAGCAGTGGAGCAGGCGGCGGAGAGGACGACAGCTAACATCGAGTGGATAGAGCAGAACAAACATGAGGTCCTGGACTGGTTTACCAGCCAGACACGATAGACGCTATATGTACTCGTCATTAATAGTGTAGTGGTATTGATGACAAGAAATCAAACAAGTCTTACTAGATACTCGATAGGAGATACATTTATATTTAAATAATTTTCTAATTTTAAACTTTTTCAAATATAATTATATGTTCCTACTAGGGGTAGAATCTGATTGGTCAAATCTTGCCTATAGTTGACTGATCGTCGAATCATGTTTTCTTTTGCTCATTGATCCATATTAAAACTGTCTGACCGGTAGTGCATTTTAGTATGTGTAGTAGGCTACTCATGTCAGAATGCCACATGCACATCAATGAGCCGAGAGAAATTTGGTGATCATTTGGCGCTGTTTTGGAACAGCCACGATAAGACTTTTTCACGTTAAACGTTTTAGAGTGTCCTGGGAATGTCACCCATATTGCAATACTGCAGGGGTTTGAAAAGATGACTCGGTAACGAGTATGGATCGCGTATACCAGCCTTGTTGAGTTTCTGTTGGTATCTTTTCTTAATTGAGGTAACAAGTTATTTAAAAGACTCTATTAAATGTATATCTGGAAAACACAGAGGACATCCACAACAACAGTTCACTGATAAATTATTTTTATTAGTTTAATTTTTCACAGCCACTTAACATACATCAACCAAAATGACATTAAAACATTTTGCACAGAATATTTTCCTCCTCCAAAAAAACAAAACACAATATTGGATCATACAAAAAATAAATAAATAAAAAGATTATGTTTTTTCTCTTTCTCTTTCTTCTTTCTCTTTGTTATACAGTTATACCTAACACAGACCACTGGTCCAAATAAATAAATAAATATACAAATACATTAATAGATACAAAAAAAATATCTAATTATAAGACATTTCAATGTTATTGTTGAAGCTATGGTAGTAAATAAGAAACAATAAATTTACCATAAATCAGACTTTAAAGACTAGCCATAGATTTGGACTTAAAACCTATTTCAAAAACCTGATTAACTATGATAATAAAAATGCATAACTAATATAATAATGAAAGGACTAAAAATTATATATTGGTAATAAATTGATTTCTGATTGGATGATCAGATCTATGGCCTAGAACCTGATCTGGTTTAGTCATTTTGGCATAGAATTACATTCTAAACAAATGTTATTATGGTGCAAGGCTACAGAACGTGAAAGATAATTTAAGATTAGTTTGAGCTGCAATATGGTTAATAAATTAACATTGAGCACATGCTCTTATTAAGACATTTTACAAAAAAATTATGTTGTGATTTTGCTTGCTTATTTGCTTTATGGTACTTGTGTACAACATAAACAGTTCAAAACAAATCCTAATGGTAAAAATATTGTATCTTTACACTTTTTATAGAAACCTTGACATTTTCATTTTTATGTTAGCGTTGCATTTGAAAACTAAATCTCAAGAGGACAGCCTTTAGGTAGGTTCACATTGTGTCATTCATATTTCTCACAACAACTGGACTATTGGGGGAATAAAAAAAAACATCAAGGTCTCCTTTTATATGACATCTATTTTTTTTCTCCAGTGAGTGAATACAGCGCCATCTAGTTAACTGCTACAGCTACTGCAGCTGTTGTTAGTCACACAACAGAAAAACAGTTGGCAACATTTGACATCACATGCATGAAAAATACCGTCGCCTTAAGCAATAATTTATAACACATGACAACCTTGGATGCTTGTGAGGCCAACATCACAGAAGCCTACTGCCTTAAAGACAGTTGTCTATATTTTATGGTAATGTATTTCTTGTTACATTAAACAGGAAACAGCTTATACATGTTTATCCAACCAGACTATGTCAAAGATAGTGATTGTTGGTTGAAAGTTGGACAAAGAAAGTCTTGCTAAGGGATTTATTCTATCATACACTGAGACACAGTAAATATCATCCAAGGACAGGTTTGAGAAAGACTATTTTAGCATTAAGATGGCAGGTGTGTTTTACCAAAAACAACACAAATTAAGTTAAGGTTTACATGTTTTACGTTAGGCCCTTTTTACTGAGCATTAACAAGAAATAAGCCTTTTTGTAAGACAAAGATAACCTTGGGTTTTAGATCATAGAACTTAAATCAATAGAATGCACATTAGTATCTCACCCCTCTAAGAGCATAACATAATATTAAAGCAGGTGAAGCACTGACAAATTGCACAAAAGTTCTCAAATTCCCATTATTGAGAAAATATTTGCAGCCATGTCACCTGTATGTGATCGTGTAGTTAGGTGAAATGTAGTAATTCTCTGGATGTGAGCTAAATGCAAAGGCTGTTGAGTTTACTTTATATAATTTGGTTAGTTGGTTGCTGTGAAGATATAGTCAAACTCTTTTGGCTAACAGAAATGTTTCTGTACAGAAAATGTTTTTGCTCAGATGATGGGGGTGCGTTTCATAGATTTTTGTCAGTCGGTTTCTCTCGTTTGTAAATCCTTTAGTGCTGTGCTGCTTTTATGTTTGGAGCTAATGGAAATTCAGCCACATGCCGGGAAACCAGTGGGCATCTCAAATGCTAAGATGTTTTTTTATGGACACCAGTCCCTGGTGCTTTAAAAGGACACACCATCTTAAAAGACACATAGAAACATTACCCACAGGGGAGGATAACACATAGACATGCAGCCAGTCCATAACATAATACAGTCATACAGTATACAACATTCAATTTGCATGTGAATCAAGGATTTGGTTTTCTTCGCTATCCTTTAACTGCAACTAAAACATTTTCTACTATAACCTCCCTTGGCCCATTGTTGTAATTCTTGATATTTTGCTAGTACTAAACGTCCTTTCCAAGAAATAGGTACTGTCATCTGGTGTCCAGCATTAAAGGTGGTATCTAGCATTCCAACTACACAGTCCTCTTAGACAGCTGAATTGAGCAGACCTTCTCTTAATAATGCAACATATTTGTTTGCTTGGTCTCTTTCAAAAAATCAAGCACATTTATAAAATCATGATATTATTTGCATCAATATGATCACTTACAACCACAGAGAATGAGTGCTCTAGTGTTAAACCAAATCTCTTCACCTCTTTTCACCTGCTATCCTGAATGTAAGTAGTAGCCACAGATAGACCTGCATAAAACCACCAATGTAAAATTCAAATAAAAGTAGCACTTAAAACTAGTACTGCAACTAGTACTGCAAGTTAGCTTGTGTTTTTGCCAGACAGCATCAAATACAACCACATTGAATTGAGCGTTCAGATCTTTTGAAACACTTCCCAAAACTAGGTCGATAGACACTGGTCTAGCTCAGATTGCTTGACCACCCCAACACCCCCAGACCTCTGATGACCCTACTGGAGGATTTTCTCACGGGTGTCAGGCAGTCTGAGTGCCACTAGACCTCCGCAGACCAGAGCGGTGAAGGACAGAAGGATGGGGATGGCTTTGGTTATGCCAACAAAACTGGCAAAGATGGAACTGCCCAGCACAGCTGCAAGCTTACACAGAGCATTCAGCACTCCGAAGGCAGTGGCCCTATGAGAGAGAGAAGAGGGAGGGAGACTCGTAGATTTCTTTTGATTGAGTTGATGTGAAATATTTACTAGGCACTCAAGAACAATGTCCAGGCAGTTATTGTCCACACAACACAATTCATCTCAGGTCAGTGATTAACTATTTGGACAGGGAAGTGTGTTCAAAACAAGCTGTCATGCCCTCTTAAGATGACAACAAGCTGCAGGTGTGGAGACAAGAGGTAGTTTTAAACACTACTACAATTTGATGGTGCAAACTGACTTAACTTGAGAATACATACTACCAGAAGAGACATCAATCAACTGAACTTTGTATACATGTTAGAAGTATGTTTTTGAGAAACAGTGGAAGATGGCGGTTAGCGAAAAATTTAGTTTCCAGTCCATCACATACTGTACGAAGGATTATTTCATGTCAGCGTGAGGACTTAGGTATGCAAGCTACATAGTCGAGGGTTTAACAAAAGTTCAACATCCCTTTAAATTCCAAATGACAGTACCTTTTGGAGGCGGGATACAGCTCCACAGTAACCACCTCAATGCCGTTCCATGCTGCTGCGCTTACACCACAGAACAGACACTGCAGGGCGATTATGGCGGACTCGCTGAAGCTCAGGAACAGGAGAAAGGTACATCCGGCTGAGACCAGCATAGAACCTCCTTAACAGGAGCAGAGGAGACAGACAGAGAAAGAGGCATTCATCATCCTCAGATCCAGAAAAATGTGGTTATTGGAACAACGCTGGTTGGTTATAACCAACGTGACCCTCCCACACCTGAGGGTTCCTTTCACTCACTAAAGCAATCGAGTAATTTAAAGCCTCCTATTTTGGTATTTTCACCTGTACACATATAATACCAGAGCAGAAATATTGTTTTGCCTCTAGTCAACAAAAAAATATCTTGTTTAGGACAAGCTACTTTCAGGCAAAATCGTACTGCCATTGCTTTCGGATACTGATGCCTTGGCCCATGGGTCTCTGGCAATATAATATGAATCATACAGGTTTATAAACAACTAAATGAGAATAAAAATCACCTATGATCTTGACCCTTCCGAACTTCTCCATGAAGAGGGCAGATATGATGTTTCCGGGCAGAACAGCCAGGCTGCCCAGAAAGCTGACCAGGTATATGAGAACGTCGTTGTCTTCGCCTGTGTCTAGGTGGCAGCCATGTTTATTGTGCTCAAATGTTGTGTTCTCCATCCTACAGTGGATGAACCTCTCCTTCCACAGGTCTGGAGAGAAGAGGAAAATCAATCCTCCGTGATCTCTGATCTCACGCTTTCTTCTCAAGACCGGATAGGCATCATTGCAAAGATGTGCTGTAACAAAGTACTGGATGCATTTTTTTTATTTAAAGCTAGATAGATTTGCCCAGGTCTGTCTCACAAAAATGTGACCGAACCTCTTGTTTCAGGACCTCCATATTTTATGCCAAAAAAGAAGCAAAGCTTCTTTGGCTTTAGCTTAATTAACCACAGCCACATATTCTTGGACTTTCATGACACAGGAAGTTAAAGCAACAGCTTGCCTTTCTACTCTGATGTGAACACCGTGCTGGCCAGCACACCCTGCCACCTACCTGTGTTGTAGAAGACAGTGGATCGGATAGTGCAGTTCTCGAACACTGTGTCTGTGGACCTGATGTCCACAAATTCGCAATCTTCAAAGAGTGAGTCCTCAAACTTCACTGACTTCATCTCTATGTTGATGAACCTATTGGGATGTAATGGGACACACAAACAAAACAAAAAACACTTCTAGACTTCTATGCCTGTTGGAGCACAGAACTAAACATTATAGGATGGGTACTAGGAGTCTTGATTATACCTTAATGGAAATAAGTAGTAGCATTTATTGTTATGAATTAGCTTGCTTTGTTACACTAAAAATGATTCAAAAGTTGGAATTCCATTTCCATGGCAATAGTACTGTAGGCTTTAAAACCTTAAATATATTGGCTGCTAATTTTGATTGTAATAGGCCCATTGTGGGCTCTATTGTCAAGTACAGTCTAAAGGGCAAAGCGTAAAAAGGGGTGTGTCTACATGTTTGCTAGCCGATCATTTATCTTTAGCGTTAGGCCTAATACTGGGTCTCAAACGTTCTGTTAACACCGCATGAAATTGGCATCTTAGCACTTGGCATGTTATAAATAAATAAATAAACAAATAAACCTCTCCACTGGCTGAATCTGCCAAATGGCCTGGACTACACAATAGAGCCCTATGTTTATTTAAATTCTGTGCATTGCATAGAAGTATAACACAACATAAACAGTGTTTTAATATACACATATACATATACTAATAATATATATATGTTATACGTGTGAAATAAATAAACACCAAAAAGTGTATTTACTTGACACACTTGTGAGTGATGTGTTTTATGAATGTATACTGTATAGGCCTACAGTATACTGGTCAAAAAATAATGAGAGGCTTTCATAAACCATTTGGTTTACTGTCACCAAACATGTAAAGATGTTCCTCTGTTTCTGGTTAGCCTATTAGCATATGCAGCAGTAAATGACTGCATAGTCTGACATATACAGAGCAGCATGCAGTAGTGAGCAGGGACGCAGGAAGTGGGGGTGCCCTACTTTTGATGGGCTGTAACTGCAATGCATAGTCTTTTATTTAAAAAAAATAATACAAAAGTTGAGTAGCATTTTTAGTCATAAGACATCGTCTATGTTTTATATTTTCTGCCGCCTATATACACAAAATGTAATTTAGAACAGTGATAAAATAGCGACCTAAATCTTAAAACTAAGCTGATTCCTGTTTATTTGCGTTTGCCCGTCAAAGTTCTGGGTTAGTCTAGGAAATAACCTACACACAATTACCTCTGGCATTTGAGAGTCAATTTATAGCGAACATGGTGTTAAAATATTGTTTATGTTCTGGAAAGTGTGTAGTCAAGATGTATTTTAGCATTATGCTGTTCGTGCTGATTTGTGGTCGGGAAAGCGACTAGAATGCACTATTTACTGAGTTTTTCTAATTATTTTCGCCCGTTGGGAGACCACCGGACCTTCCTGGCAATTAGGCAATTTCAACACAAATGTGACTCCAAGCTTAAAAAAGTGAAAATGTCTTCCAGCGTCCCTGGTAGTGAGATCACAATATAAGTGAGAATGCAATGGTGGCCTGACCAGTAACACCTGTTTCAGCTGGAATCATTGAAATTCAATTTCAACTTTTTTCAGTGTTACAGTACTTTGTCTTTTACAAAGCAGGGTCCTGTGGTCTAGTGAACTGGGTCTGTCTTCACAGTGACCACTTGGAATTGTACAAAGACACTACTGATGTTTTCAGAATCCAAGGGTTCTGTATACTGTACATCCTCAAGACCAAAACATTAATAACATACATCATCAGACAACTGTACTGCACTGTAAGCTAACCATGTTTTCTTTTGCTCAAAATAAGCCAAACATCTCAATGGGCTGTATGGATTTGAGTTTGTGGTGAAGCTGAGAAAAACAGAGCTCAGAACCCAGCCCTATTACAGCAAGGAGATACAGCTTCTTTAATCAGGTCTGAGACGAGAAAGAGAATAAACAGTGTGTTGTTTTGACTTTTGGGATCCCGACAACTGTGGGGATATTCCCTTAACTCTCAATCCTCCCAAATATGTTTCTTCTTTTTAACTTTTCTGTGCAGATTAACAGACACACCACAAGCACGATCACCATGATCCACCATGTTTGTTTTGCTCTACAGTCTCCTTGAATCACATTCAATTTTCAGGTATTTTTCAGGTCCCCAGGAGCTCATTCATCATGAGTGTGATGACCATTCTGTGAATATGTTGTTCTGCTTGGTAACTCCCACTTTTTACATATTCAAGTATGTTGTTATGTGTACAACATGGTTAGGGCATATGTATGAGAATGGGTCGTTTGGCGCAGTCCAACCCGTGCAATATATACCGTACATACTATGGTTTAATTGTTTTCCCTCTGTTGTGTTTTTAATATAAAGCCCATAGTATGTGTTTTGAATGTGAATTATATTTTCAATTAACTTGACGGGCTTCTAGTGAATACAGAAGCTGGCCTCCTGCTGACTAAATGATGGACCTACTTGTCTTTGATGTACTCTCCTTCTTTATGGATCTGGTTTTCCAATGAGAAGTTAAAATGAAAATGTGCCACTCGCTCTCTGTGAAAGACCTAGATAGAAAAAGAGAGAGAGAGAGAGAGAGAGAGAATATAATAATTTGTAATTTTGTTTTCACTATTTCTTGCATTGTCCGTTTCTATTACCTTGACTCTGGACTGATATTCCTCATATTGAAGGTGTTTGATCATATCAGGGAACCACACAGATAGACCATAGTAACTGGAACGCAAGCAGAGGACTTAATTTATTATTATTTGCTACTATCACCACCTAGTGGCAGCATCATTGTACATTATATACTGTATATGCAACACGCATTGTCCTGTACCTCTTCTGATACATGTTTATGTTGTGCTGACTGTTGGCAGACTTAAGATAAACTTACTAACCTGAAAGCCATACAGAACCAGATGATGGCCATGAAGAGAGTAGCAAACCTCAGCTCAACAGATAGCAGAGATGCTACGTTCCTTAGTACCTGTGAGAAATGTGTAAATAAGCAAAAAAGATGATTGTGTGTTTCATGATTTTACTATGAAGTAGTGTGTTTCTGGAAGTTAATTGAAAAAAAAAAAACAGGTAGTTTACATTTCACTGAAAAGTGTAACAAAATAATGATTTCATCCCAAATGCGAGTATGTGAAAAAGTTTGAAAAAGCTATAGAATATTGCTTCCAAAACGTACCAGTTTACAGAGGGTTAGTGAGCGGACAGCCCACCGCTGTAGAGCTGTTCCTGTTGCGCTCTGAATTTCGATGAATTCATCCTCTGCCGTCTTAGGTGCCTTGATGTGGGTCACCTGAAATAGGAAAACGCTGCTGTATTAGCAAGAGATGGGAGTAGACAGAATGGGGTCTGTTGGTTTAAATGCACACCTTACACATCTCTGTGCATATACAGTCTGTCATCTGCTGGATGTAAAGTATGTACTCACAGTGAATACTTTCTCAGGCTGTCCCTTGGCCCTCCAGTTGGTGTCATGTACCTGCTTCAGAATCATCCAGGCCTCGTCGTGCTTGGCATTCTGTTCCACACACACACACACACACACACACACACACACACAGAAAAATAATGCCAATTTTAGAGAATCACTGAGCAGTGTGCCAAAGGAAAAGCTTTCATGATTAATTTCTGCTGAATTATTGATTTGTCTGACATCACAGAAGCTATGTTGCTTGAAATACATTCAACTGGCCTCATCATAAAAAGAGGGTCCACTGAGGAAAGTAATTTAATTTGACAAAAAGAGATCTTCTACAGTAGGTTACATTTATTGTGAGCTGGATATATTAGCATCCATTAACACTGTTAATATGTAAGATAGGGCTGAAAACCCTACCTCTTGTTTATAGCTTTACACTAGGCGTTAAACTTAAGTAAAATGCCACCTTATTCTAGCCTATATTTGATGCTATCAGTGTAAAGAAAGGTTTGTGGAGTTGTTGTGGAGTCTGTTTTGAGCACCTGGTTGTAAGGGACTCCTCCCCTGAAGCCCGGGAAGGGAATGTTGCGTTTCCTAAATAAAGTTTGCTACATTCTAGAACCCAGTTTGATTTTCATGTCGCAAACAAAAAAACAAACAAATACAACATTTTTTGTTTGTTTTTTGTTTTATTCAGCCACCCTGACAGATAATGTTTTTAACTAATTGTTCATAGAACACAACAAAACCTAAAATGTGTACTGAACGCACACAGACTCCTTTAAACATGGCTGCGGTCTCACCTCAAGCAGGAAACGAGGACTTTCGGGCATAAACATGAGTCCTACCAAGGAGGCAATGGCAGGTAGGGCTGCTACTAACACAAACACACGCCAGCTGTGGAACTGGAACTCAGTACCCATGCTAAAGCCCCAACCTGCAAAACACACACATGAGATCACCACAGCTGTGAAAGAATACACCACAAATAAGGTAATACTATAAGGATCAGATTTAAATAACGTGTTCTTTTTTAACTTATAAAACTAAAATGTTTTAGGAAAGACCGTGGTAGTCCCATGGACTTAATGTCAGATCGGTTTTTCATGCCCTTTTTATTATAGCATTAAGATAATAAATTCTTGAAAGGTCTTTTAACAGTTGTCCGGATTTTAGATGTGTCCATATGGAACTGGGATAGTGTTACTTTAAGGAGGTTGGCTAGTTTTTTTATAGATAGAAAGAGTTGAGTTGCTTTGTGTGGCGGAGTTATACGCAGAGAAAATAATCCTACAGCATGTACCAAATGCTGAAGTATCCCTTTAAGAAGGTAAGGTTTAGCTTCGGAGGAACTTTAGAGGAAGTAAATATTGAAAATGCGCACATGCTAAATGGAGAAAAACAAAAGTACACCTGACAGAGCTGCATCAGCAATTAACTATTAAGTAAAAGTGAAAATAGAGAATATAAATCAATAAAAATTGAATAGCACTGGTGCACCTGGTGAGTTAGATTTAAAGTTTTTTCCTTGCCGAGTGTGAGTTGTGTTTTGTCATTCTATATGATAAGTTGATTATGATTTTTGGATGTTTTGGACTTGGCTGGTTGTGAGGACATGTCTGGAACTAAATGGTAATTTGAACTTTAAGCAATGTGGTTATACAGTAGTTGATCTACCTTTATCTCATCCTCTGCCAGTACTGTGTGTGTGTGTGTGTGTGAGTGTGTGTGTGTGTGTGTGTGTGTAAGGTGGTCTTACAGTACCGTAGTGTGGTATGATACCCCAGGCTGTGAACGAGGCGTAGATTCCTCCAATCATCCAGAACATACACAACCAGGACAGGTGCTCTCCTCTCTTGTCCATCTGCAGAAATTCTGAGAAGTAGGCGTAGACAATAGGCACGGAGCCCCCGATGCTAACGGATAGAGAGGGAAGGACAGGGCGCGGTCAGCACTGACGGTATCTGCAGAATCTGTGTCCATATGGCCAGCACTACCCGTAAAGGTACACTCCTCAATCACGCTATTGCACTTGTCTGTAGAGGAAGGGTCGAGACAGTGTACAGAGGTGGAAAAGTCCAACATCGGAGAGTAAAAGTCCTGCCAGGTTTTCCTTCTGATTATTCACTTAACCAGGTGGTTTCAATTATTAGTCCCTGTAATTGAAATCACCCACCTCTGACTGTGTCAGTGTGAGTGCTATGGTGGGGTTGGGGGTGTCCTTCATGTTCATGAGTATGTGAGTAAAGCAGAACTCCACAGCATTTTAGTGTTGTTGTTTTAAAATAAGCTTGAGCCTGAACACCAAATAGTGGATTTGTAATTTTAGTATTTCAAAAAACAATCAATTAAAATGAAAAATATAGTACGCAAGATTTCATTGATAAACTAAACTGACATTAAAGCCTCGAGAAAGATACTTTAGATTACAGATGCATTGTGGGAACACATCCCCTTATTGGTCAAAGTTTGGTCGAGTTTCACTGTTCCTACGATCACACAGGAAGACCAATGAGCCCTATTTCAGCTTCTACTAGGTGTCCTCTTATAGAGATAAGACAATGAATCTGATGATTAATGATGCAAAAAGTTGTTAAGACAAAGAGGATTGTTTTCTAAGCCATGTCGCCTGGCTCCATCTGGTCTGTATGGACTGCTGTGGGTTTTAGAGTGTTCTGTGTGAGCACAGTGATAAAGATGCATAGTAGCCTTACGGTAACATAACTATGTATATGTACAGTATGTGCCCATGTGTTTGTGTGCAGTCATACAAGACCTCTACCTACAATATAAATCTCTCTTTCTCTCTGTGTGTCGATTCTAATTAAAATAGACACATCTACATCATAAAGTATTTTTCAATAACCAAAACCCCATCTAATACGTCAATTACAAAACAATTATAGTACACGATCATTTAAATGCATAATGCATAACAGAACTCTCTCTCTCTCTCTCTCTCTCCAGTGCATAGAAAACTTGATTTGTCTATACTTCCTCAGTGTTCTGCATCAAAATAATGCAATGAGCGTATACTGCTCCGTTACCCGATGCCTGAGAACAGTCTGAAGAAGAGGAAGAAACCGTATCCCTGGGCGAACGACGACAAGAAGGCGAACACACAGTTGATAGCCAGGGCCACAACCAGACAGCGCCTTCGGCCCACTTTGTCTGCGAGGCCGCCCCAAATAAACGCCCCCAGCATCATGCCCAAAAACACTGTCAGACCTAGAGAAAGACACGAGAGCAGATGAAAAGGAACCATTTAAAGGAAGATATTTAGAGATAGAGGGATGGAATGATAGAGTGGGTTACACGAACTCAAATAGAAATGCAGCAGCTCTGTCAGCAGTACTTGTATTTGCAACATTTCCTTCTATTGTTTACAATATTGAAATGTACAGTTTATTGTTGAAAGCAAATACTAATGACAGCACAAGAACCAATGGGGGGCACTTATCCCCGGTGGACCAGCCACTGCTGTTTGAAGTAAAAAGGATTGGTTTCCTGTGCACCATTTGACACTATTTTTCTAGTGAGTGTCACCTATAGGCTAAATCAACCTCAGTCAGTGATAAATGGCTGTGAAACAGACATTCATATCAAAATTCAGTCACACTTTAAATTACAGGCATTTTCAATACAGGTTCTCAATTGCATTACAATTAGTTTGTAATATACTGGGTGATAGTGTAGTAATTACAAACTAATTACCCAACACGCCAGTTATTCAAACAATTCAAACAATATGCAGTACTTCCTATCAGTTGAACATGATGTGACGTGACAGTAAGCCAGCAATACAGGTATGTGAGGTTCTCTGTGTATGAAAGACTGTATTGTTACAGGTTTCTGTATATTACAGTAACTTGTGATAATTACTATATAATTAATGAATTAATGATGTTATTGATGTGTCCCCAGCATTGTAATTTAATTTAAATAGATCCCATTTAGCATTGTTGTTCCTTTAGAATCCACTGTGGCACCTTTATTATACATCTTTGCATTCTCTTACTATGTAGATATGACTACGCTCTACACAAAGCCTGTAAATTATCATAACTATGACAATGACACATTTTTTTTCCCTTTTAATAAGATGAGGGATGGTGCTATGTTGGGGGCAATTAGCAAAGATAGAGGGACTATTCTAGAAACAACAGAATGTATTTCCTGCTGTCTGTGCCAATGTTAGCAGTGCCAGAACCTACTGTAGCACGCTGGCAGCATGCAGCGCTACCACAGAGAGAGAGAGAGAGAGAGAGAGAGAGAGAGAGAGAGAGATGGATGAGTAAGCATATTGTGTATAAGTAATTGTGCTTTTTTTCCAGTGAAGAAGACAAATGTGTCTGTAATAATGTCTGTAATGAAAGGCCTACATACTGGTATCTGCTAAACTTGTGTGTGTATGTAGCAATGTCTGTCAAACACAAATGTAGATACCGCCTATAGCCTTTAGAACCCTGCGCTTTGGTAGGCTTTCTGAACAACTCTTGTTTGTTTTCAGCTATGGAAAATGTGATCTGCAGGCAGTTTCCCAAGGTCATGACAGGACTTATTGATCATTCAGCCTGATCGCTGACTCACTCACTCTCGGCGGGGAGAGAGAGAGAGAGAGAGAGAGAGAGGGAGAGGGAGAGAGAGAGAGAGAGAGAGAGAGGGAGAGGGAGAGAGAGAGAGAGACTCATGTTTCATGCATAGTACTGTGTTCAGGTCCACATCCATTATTTAGTCATATGAAGCTGCATTCTGTTTGGCCCATTACTGATGATACTAAGCAACATTACCTGAGAGGTAACTATAGAATGAACTATGAAAGCATCACATCAGTCAAGTGGCTTGAGTATTTGTAGGTCTAATCTAATGGCGTGTTTTTAACAACAAGCCTTTCTGCCCCCACTACTTGGCAACAGGATTCTGTTACAGAATAGAGTGATGTGATTTTGGTTCTTTGAGTGTGTGTACATGTGCATATGCGTGAGCATGAGCATGTATGTGAGTTTGTGACTGCCCACAAGCTGTTTTTATCTGCCGTAAGGCAGTGAAAAAGCAAGATTGTAGCCTAAAGGGAGAAAAGAAATGCATAGGCATCAGAGACTGTGTGTGTGTGTGTGTGTGTGTGTGTAATGTTTACAGGAGTGTAGATTAACGTGTGTGATTTGAATCTTATCTAACTATTGTTGCAGTCTAAGCTTTGTGCCAACAAATTCTGCTCTCATCTCATCTCGTGTCCTCCCTCCTCATTTATTCTTTGACCCTCATTGTGTCACCTGGATGTGGGTGTTCAACCTCCCCCTCCTTTATTCATCTCTTTTCTTTTCTTCTCTGTAATCAAACTAGAATCCATACATTAAAGTAAATCATAAAGCATTAGCTCCCCCCCCCCCCACACACAAACAGGCTAATCTACTGCTGCCTACAGAGGGCCCATTAGCTAATTATACAGGCCACTCAAAGAGCCTTCTACCTCTTATTGACTGACCACTGGCTTTGTGTGTGTGTGTTTGTGCAATTTACAACCTTATAGGTAATTAAATTGATTGTAATATATAGTTCAAATGCTCAGAAGGCTTTTTAGGCAATACAGATTTGTGTTCTTGTGTTGGCCAGTAGTGCAGGTCCTGTTTTATTTGATCCTGAACTACAGAACATCAAAGTCGCTGAGTCATCTGTACTGATATTATGAATACAAGCCATTTCCCTTGATGTGAGCGGTATGTTGCTGTAACATGTATGCAAGGGGGGCCAAGATCATTTCTACCAGCAGCATTGATTTGAATTAGACAGACGATTAGATAACAACAAATTAATTAATGCGAATGCCTCCCTCTCCTGTCTCCCAGAGGAGCCTTACAGGGAAGCCCGCTAAACTAATGAATTATAAATGCATTGGAGAAAATGTAAAGCAGTGCTGTGTGTTTCTTCACCTGATTCACCACACAACTTTAAAGTATTATTTAAGTGACGCACAGAACAGGGGCTCAGGTCCACCATAAAACGCTACAAGTAAACAAACCTTTCAAAAAGCGTTCTTACCCAGCATCCCTTTCTCAGCATTTGACAAACACAGGTCCTTCTCTGCAGATGGCAGGACAAAAGCGACCACAAAGCACTCCACTCCATCAGCCATTAGCGCCAAGCCCAGCACAATGAAGAGAGTCCACTGGAACTTTCCGTGGCCACAGTCCTGCATGATGTCCTCATACTGTTCAGATAACTCCTCCAACTCAGACACTGCACTGCCTCCTGTCCGGGCTTTGGTTCTGAATGAGGAGAGGGAGGGAAATAGATAGACATGTGATATTTGTGTCCAGAATCCTCTATAACAAATCTGGCCTCATTCCTGGCCCAAAAGCAAATGATACAGTAGTGACAAAAAAGACAGGCTCTATAATAAATAAGTAAAATATCCTGGGCTAGCATTGGTAATCTTTCAAAATGACAAAATGAGTAAATGTAGCCCGTCGCAAATGGGTGTCATTTTGAGCGCCGAGTTCAAGGGTGCTGCTAACATATAATATGGTTGTTCGTGGTGAAAAATTGCTAGATTAATACTTTTAAGTATGTTTTAAGTATTTGGTGTGACCTCTACATCTCTGCAGGTATTTCTGGTCTAATAAAAGCAAAACTAGAAAACTCTTACACTTGAACACATTATCATAAGGTTGGGATTTTCGAGTTGTCTTGAATGGACCATAACTCCACTTTCACCCAGCTCCTATAGAGAGCAGATATAACTATGAGAGATGGTTAAAGACGGCAGAATCACCTCGCTGCTCTCTGAGCGGCCTTAACCTCTTCAGGGTGCGGTATTCCTTGGTATTCCCCCTCGTACATCTGATCCTCTTCATCATGGCCTTCTGTCGCGTCACTCGCAGCGTCCTCTTCCTGGGGGGGGTAATCGCCCTGGTAACCGTATCCATCATGGCCACCCCCTTCGCCATAAGTCCCATAGGCATCACCTCCACTTTGGTGGTATATGTTGTTGGCGTATGGGTCGGCCATCTTGGCTAATTAATGGTAATGCAGGTTAAGTGCTAATTTTGCTAAAAAGATGATGCTGAAGTTATTTGCTATGCTATGAGCAGCTAACATCACACTTGGTTTTAAATCAGATGGACAAGCTGTGCACTATGCAGCTTCAGTGCCAATGGATTTGTTCAATCAGATATTAAATGAACAAGCTCAATAAATGGGCTGGGCATAATGCTAAAAATCAAAGTCCAATATGGCAACAAACACTTCCTGCATGGGGATTTGTTTTCTGCTCAGAAGAAGTCTTGGTGCTTGGGTTGGAGAATAGTTAATTCCTGGTGTAGACGGTCTGCTGTCTCAATGTGACTCCCACTACACCTGAAAACAAATGCACTCATGTTAGCTTATGTAGGTGTCATATCTGAAAAGACAGTGTTGAAGTGGTTCCTGCATTTTCATTTAGATTTTGTTAAGGATTTGTTTGTTTATTGGTCTACTAGTTTGAACAACATAGCCCAAAAAAGAAGCAAACCACTGGTTCTGTCGGTCAAGATAAAAGTAGGACAAGGAGCTTCGTGCTGCTATAGTGCATATACTTTTCTGTCTGATGCCTGTATGACACACAATAAAACAATGAGAGCAAAACATAACCAGTCGTTGTGTAATCCAGACCACAACATTAAATCACACACACACGCACACAGCTCCTCGTCTATATTTGAGATGCTGTGAATGAGATTTGTCACACTACTCTGACAACTGTCTTTAATCCCAACTCATCTGTCTCACCTCTCTGTTCATGTCCTCCTCTATCTGTAGTAAAAGCTGCCTGAATGACTGACAAAGGTATATAGCAATATTGAGGGAAGCTTTTTTAAATTATTCAGACACACTAACTAATGCCCTCAATATCAGGCCTGCTGATATTATCCTCTCTCTGTGTGTGTGTGTGTGTGTGTGTAAGTGTGTGTGCACGCGCGCATGTGACTATTCTTTTTTTATTATAACACACTACAATTATATGGCCTATGTTACAACATACATATACTTGCAGACATCTTGCAATATTATTTACCGTAACCAAAACAAACTATATGATGAAGTTACTAATTAAAAGTCTTTGCTAAATTCATGTTTTAAGGCTTCCCTTTTTTAGGTGCAGGCCTCACAGTTAATATCTCTCTTAAGGTAAACAGGGAATTACATTTTTGGAAGTGGAGCTGATTCTAACATAGACACGCACAACAAACACAATTTAGATCTAAGGGGAGACCATGTTTCGTTGTGGTATAGGCTTGTTGGCCTACTGTATAACACAACAGACACAACAGAACACATACAACAGATGTGTTTCGGTCAGAGACAAAAAGACAATGTATCAAGCATCATACATTTAAGCCACAACGCTGGTTGTGGCTTAACTCTTTCTTCATTAGCTAAGGAGCTCCGCCTCATTCAGGGCTTTGACGATGTGCTCTGGGCTCGACTTGTCTGATCTGACTGGTCCATTTCCTATGCTCATTTCTGTTTTATGTGAATGAAATGAATGGGCGAAGCGACTTAAGATGAGCAAAGTATCACTAAATAGCAATACGTTATTGCTAGTCAGGTGTAGTATAGTGGTAATATAATTAATGAAGAACTAAAAACAAAAGCATTTTTTTGATTGAAAGTGATTTTTATCGAGTGTTAAGTAAGAGTAATTAGTAGCCTACAAGGGATTGAAAATGAAATGATAAATGTGTTTTACTCTGTGTGATAGTCTCTGGGGTAATGTGAAAACATATTGCCTGAAAGTGGCAACCAGTCACTCCGCTGGTGTTTTTATTGATGCTGTTCGCTGAGTATCGATGAACAGTAAACAGGAAATGAAAAACTCAGCAGACCCTCCATGGCTGCCTGTCATTGGCCCAGTGATGTTGTATGGCTAGACCAGGTTTATTAGCTCTTCTTGACCATTGTTCTTTCCAAATGAAGGCCAGAATCTAATCTGATGGCACAGGGAACATTCTGACTGACGCCTGCTAAGTCCCGGCTGTTTTACACCATTTAAATATCAAAAAGATTAGATTAGATTCAGACCATATTCTGAATAAAGAATGAATGCTGTTGGTTGATTTCTGTGTGCGTTTGGGTTGAACAGTATGTAGGTCAGATTGCTCTTTCAGCGTGGTGCTGAAGTTGTTAGGTAGCATTGCTTGCAGCTGGCCTTAGTTTATATATACCTCCAAGCTCTGCTGGCAAGTATGGCTCGTTCTACAGTGTGTGTGTGTGTGGTCGTCCTTTTTTGCTCCCAATTTTGGTTGTTGTTTCTAATTTTGAGTTTGTCTGCCTTATTAAAGCAGCAGCCCCTTTTCTGTTTTATGTGCTTAAGGTTGTCAGGCATTATAAAAGGCACAGCCAGTACAGTATTATGTAACAAGAGTCTAATTGTGTTACCAGCACTTAGCTTCTTATTTAAAGCAATAATCCATAATGTTTAAAAGAACAAACCCCTGCTGTTGTCTGTTAATGGGCCAATGTATAGTATACATACAGTTAATACAAGCTTTTCATTTGATTTGGTTTGTTTAACACACTGTTTTTTGTCTGTTTACTATTCCTGTACTGTTTTTGAAAGGCATATATGAACATGGTACTTAATCAACAAAACATCCAAATAGAAAATTTGGGACAAATAAGACTCGGAGGTGATATAGCATTATGGCATTGGTGGCAAAGAGATGATAACATATGGTGGTTACATACACTGATGTGCAGATGTAAACAGAAGTAAACTTGCTGCTGTTAGCATATTTCCTTTCCTCTCCTCTACTCTTCTCTCCTTTCCTTTCAATATTTTGTCTTTCCTCTCTTATCCTCTCCTCTCCTTTCTCTGAACCGATCCTTTCAAACTCATATAAATTTTCTTCCATAATTGGTGTTTGTGTGTATGTGTGTGTGTTTGTGTGTGTGGTAATTAGTACCATAACAGAGGAGTCCTGTCTTAGGCAGATGCTGGGTCAGATTGAAATCTGATGGTTCACTGGTCTTACACTTGGCTATTAATACACACACATGCCCACGTACAGTGCGCCTGGTTATAAATGTTGCAGGTGCTGCATGTAACATCATGAATATTGGATGAAATGTGGGTTTCTTTCTGGCAGACTATGCTAATAGCGTCTACAGCTGCTCCAGTCGGCTCACACAGCACAGAATCCTGAGTGTACAAAAACAATCTGAAATACAGAACACGCCAAACAAAAGTATTCACACAGCCGGTTACATTTGTCTACAGCCTCCTTGTAAACACATTCACCAATGGCACATGATGTCTGTATCATATCATATCTCAACAAAAACATACTGTATACTGTGACACAGGTAACACACAAAGACAAAAGGGAGTCCATCTTCTGCATAAGCAGTGTGTGACAGATAGATAGCAGACCATGAATGCTGTTCCACAGATCAACATACAGCCACCGTATAGGCTATATAGGCTATATTCAAGCACTTATACTTCAATAACGTGTCACCTAATCTTAATTTGTTATTTTTTGCATGTGATGTGGGTGGCTGAAATTGATTCTGCATAATGGCCAAGTGTAAAATGTAAAGGCTAGCTAAAAAGAAAATGGCAGAGGCAGATCTTTTTTTGTTGCCCTGTAATATAAACATGATTAATTGGGAGAATTACAGTGACATACTGTAATGTGTTGACAAGTGTGTATCTACAGTATTTCAAGCTAGGCAAACCATATAGCAGCAAAAAGAACTAGAGCATTTATCAGGTCTGATGTTGACCTGGGACTCAATACTAACCACATACTGGGGACTGTTAAAATACTGCCTTCCCTCTGCTGCTGTAATTCACAGTGGTTAAATATTAAAGAACTCACAGGAAGTGGCCATCTATTTTAACACACATGCACTCACTAGGCTTGTTCAATATATCAACAGACAAGACATAATGATGCCCATACCGCATGGCAAAGCCCCACGACATCATAATTTTATTTACAAACAATCTCAATCTAAGAAGTCAGGAAGTGTGACTTATTTATTTATTATTATTATAATTTTTTTAAGAGGACCCTTTTATCCAAAGCCACTTACAAGTACAGTTAGAAGTATTACAAGGAGCAGATAGGAGTTATGCATCTTGCTCAAGGATGCTTACAGGTAGACCAAATCCGGGGGATTTCTTTTGAGAAGAACCAAATAGCAAGCCATTTTAGAGAAAGCAACCCCAGTAGGTTTTATATTCCCAGGTGTAATTTAAAAACAGCATACGTTGTTAGTTATTGTATACGTTATGGTAGGACTCATAACTCATGGCACGACGGCCTAGCTTCAAGCTGCACATGTCTCAAACAATACAGCCCCACTGGAAACACACGTCCGTCCACGCATCCATCCATCAGATGGAGGCAGACACATGCAGGAGACAGTGAAGAAGGCAGAGAGGGAGAGACCGACAGACAGACCGACACCAAGAGGCCGAGGCACATAGACAAATGATGACAGAGAGAGAGACAGATAAACCCTTTCCTCTGTTCACAACAAAGGGAGAGATGAGAGAGAGAGAGAGAGAGAGAGAGAGAGAGAGAGCAGATGCAGAATGAAGAGTGATGAGACAGCTTCTAAAGTGCAGTGTATTAAAGATTCATATTATGGGATGTTTAGTCCCAAGCCTTGGTCTCCCGACACACCCGTCTGAACTCGGGGGCGGGGCGGGGGGGGGGGGGGGGGGGGGGGGGGGGGGGCGGGGGGGGGGGGGGGGGGGGGGGGGGGGGGGGGGGGGGGG
>JAOEHI010052732.1:0-16241 GCA_025447815.1 Percopsis transmontana | reverse complement strand
CTCGCTGACATCAGTGCTTGGATGTCTTTGCATCACCTCAAACTCAACCTTGAAAAGACAGAGCTACTCTACCTCCCGGCAAAGGACTGTCCACAAATGGACCTGTCCATTACCCTTGAGAACACCTCAGTCTCCTCCTGTCCAACTGCAAAGATTCTCTGTGTTGTCCTGGACAACCAACTGTCCCACGCAGCCAACATTGCCGCAACGACTCAATATCAGAAGGATAAGTCCGTTCCTCGCAAATGAAGCGTCACAGCTCCTAGTCCAAGCTGTGGTAATCTCATGTCTAGACTACTGCAACTCTCTACTCGTTACTGGTTACCGGTCTCTGTTACCAAACCGCTACAACAAATGCAAAATGCAGCAGCACGTCTAGTATTCAACCAACCAAAGTTCTCCCACGTAACCCCCCTCTTCGAGACCTTCACTGGCTCCCCGTCTCAGCCTGCATCCGATTCAAGACATTAGTGTTGGCCTACAAGGCAGCAAAAGGAACTGCCCCGCTCTACCGCCAAGCAATGGTAAGATTCCAAGCCCCAGCCAGAGCACTTCGATCGGCTGGCAGGCTGGCACCTCCGTCGCTAGGAGCTGCGCGTAAGAGTCGCACAGCCCAGTCTAGACTATTCTCTGTCCTGGCGTCGTAATGTTGGAATGAGCTTACTGCAGGGGTCAGAACAGCAGAGTCATTACCGATCTTCCGCAAGAGACTTAAAACCCACCTCTTCAAAATCCATCTTGGTACCTCGGTCACCGATCTTTCTACCTCATAGCACTAATCCCACTATAACAATCCATATTCTATCCTCATTTCCTCCCTTTATATAAAAAATTAAATTAAGTGTCCTTTTTCTACTCTTAGATCAGCTAACCCTAACCCTAGGTAAAGTATCCTTGTTACATGATGCTGCTCTTATTCTGGAAGAATGTTATGTATTTGCAAAAACTGGTGGTTAACCAGTTTAAATGTTGACAAATGTACTAATTGTAAATCGCTTTGGTTAAAAGCGTCTGCTAAATGCTGTAAAAGTAAATGAGTTCCTTGGCCAGGATGTCCTTGACTGCAGGGAAGCGTCCAGACGGCCTCCGTCTGGCCTCGAAACCAGTCCTCCACGGCTGGTACGTCAGAGGGGGACCCTCGACTACAGAGTGGGTTGGCGGCCGAACAGCACCTTCTTGGGTGCCCGTGGATGACTGCCGCAGTGTGTTCTGAGCGTATTCCGCCCAGTGGATGAACCATACCCACACTCCTGGCTGGTTATGGCAATTGGAGTGCGGGTACCTCCCCAGCTCTTTCACAGTCTTTTTCGCCTGCCCGTTGGCTTGTGGGTGGTACCCAGATGTGAGGTTGGCCAAGACAGCCTTCCACATGCGTGACATGAATTGGGGGCCGCAGTCAGAGACAATGTCCTTCGAGAGCCCGTAGACCTGCTGGAACAGAACCTCAGTGACCTGCAGGGCAGAGGGGAGCCGGTGGAAGGGCACCACCGTATTCCCCTCCAAAGGTGGCAGGTCCATTGCGAAGTCCATTGCGAAGTCCACTGCAAGGTATCACCATGGTCGCTAAAGTACTGGGAGCGGGACAAAATTGCCTGCGGGGGCCATGCGAGGAGCCTTGATCTGGACACAAACCGGGCCGTCCGTTTGACGAGGTCCCTGGTTCTGCTTCGGCTAGGGTGTACATAATAGCCAACTTTACCGCCAGTATCTCCCATCTCCCCTACGTAGTAGATCCTCTCAGCGGAGGAGAGCTTTTTGGAGAAGAAGGTGCAGGGATACAACTTGGGCGGGTGCAGGACCTGCCGACCGTCCCGGAGTACCTCGTCCATGAAGGCCTGGAATACAGATGGGGTGTTGGCCAGGCCGAAAGGCATGACGAGGTACTCGTAGTGCAGCCACTCCATGGCGGCAGTTTCGGCCACAGAGCAGGTAGACCCGGTTCCCGAGGAGGGGCAGCCCCGGGCAGCAGGTCAGTGGGTGTAGTCCCAGGGTCGGTGTGGAGTGAGGCACTCGGCGTTCCTTTTAGAGAAGACATCCGCCGGCAGGGGGGGGGGGGGACCATAGGAGACTCGACAGTTATGGTTCTATCCCCATTCATTTAGATAGGGGCCTGATCTTGTTAGTAGGGCTGTGCTAAAATATCGATACAGCAATATATCGCGAACATTTATTTCGTGATATATTGCTGTATCGATATTTTAGCACACATCTACATCAATTTCCAGCTCAATAATCGATTCTTTAAAAAAAAAAAAAAAAGTTTTTATTTTTTAAAGATTCTCGTTTTAAACTACAACTAAACAAGTTGTAGTGTGAACTACAACTACTAGATGTCGCAGTACGGCTAGTTGCCTAGAATTGACGGCCCCCATTTCTGGTAGAGTGAAATTTGGATGCAACATGACAGAGGCAGCTGACAAAATTACAGCGGCTCCTTAAAAATATAAAGCCAATGTGTCATTTGTGGTATTTCAGCTCTCTTTTTACATTTTCAGTGAACTATGTGGAATATAGCTATATATCGCAATATGTATTGTATCGCAATGTATCGTGATATAATCGTATCGTGACCCTCATATCGTGAGATCCTTGCCAATACCCAGCCCTACTTGTTAGCCCGAATAACTGCCCACGAATGTTTCCATTCGTGGGCTGCCGAGTGGCCAGACTTGCCTATAAGGATTTTGCTATAATGCAATAGTGTACCGTTAAATACAGATATCATTGTTAAGTCATCAGAGGAATGGCTACAATTTTTGTTTTTGATATTTTTAGAATCTTATTTTATAAAATGCATTTGAATGCATCTCACAATGCATATCTCAATCTGGCTAGACACCAACAAAACTTTTAAAAGAAAACCATGTCTCATATCTGGCATAAGCACAGCATTGTTAATCATGGCCATGGGTAAAGACATTAAAATGACACTCGTTTTAGTCTGGAATTACTGTTGTGGTTGAAACCAGCATTACAATTTTTTTTTATTTGGTTTGAAACTACACCTGATTTCTGAATTCTCCCCCTACAGTGCTTATAAGCTCACAATGTTTTTTAAATTAGATTTTGGGGTTCCGGGGGCTCTAACTCAATTGAGGAGTGTACTTTTAAGAACAGGTGAATACTCACAATTAAATACTACACAATTCAATTTTTCTGACTTATAATAACATTTAATAGAATGCATACATAAATAGCATTGGCAACATGTAACTGGATTAAATTAAATTTACTGTAAATTACCAGATTTTACTTTCCATCATAATGCAGTATTAGGAGAATATGAGCTGAAATTAGTCATGGTCAGATGGTTGCAACAGACTCAAAGAACATTCTGTGAGCGAATACAGTGGAAATTGAAACTTAGCCTATAGCTTGAAAAATGTTTCTTTTGGATTTGTGCACCAGAGCAAAAATCTTGAGTTTTTTTTCGCCATTCAGGATATTTTAAGTTTCCTCTCATATTCATCTCATAATTTGGCACACATAGACACTCTTGACAATCCATTTAGAAAACCTATGTACTGTATATGCGTCTATATGGCACTGTTAATGAGTTTAATATGGAAAACACATTTATAGACTTTTATAGATTTATAGACAACAAACGTTTATTTTTACTGCATACTCACTGTTATATATACTGTTTCCCTGTTAATATTTTATAAATTTAAAACCCTTTATCTTTTACATTCTTAGCCATTTTTTTGTGTTACTTTTAAGAACCTTTAAATCTTGCTTTTCATTTGATCTTACATCAATCCAGTTTAAAGATTTAAATGTCATGTTATGGCAGTATTTAATAAAGTAGCAATTTCCAACCTGTGGTCTGCGGACCGCTAGAGGTCCGTGGAGGTACCTCATGTAGAGGTACCGCATCTGGTCCGTGTAAATATTAAAACAATGGCAATTATTTTATTTATAAAATATAGGGGTGGAGGGTAAAAATTGTATAGACAGTACACTGGTAGGATTTTTCCTACGGTATATATTTTGACTATACCTTGCTGACCGGTAGAGCCGTCACAGAGGCAGCAATGCACTAAACGGGCCTAGTCTGCCAGAAAGGACATGCCCTGCTACATACGGAAAAAACGCATAGCTTGAAACTACAAACTATCGAGATGGTAGCCGTGTGGAAATTACTTAAATTGGAAACTCAAAGCAGCCCAAAAGCCACCTGCAAAGCGAAGTCTACTCAGACGAAGAAATCACTGACGCAGCTTTCACTGGCAAGCGTCTTAAAAAGATGAGATAAATTTAGTCGAGGCAGCGAAAAGGCGAGGAAAATAACTTAAATAATAATTTCATTTATCCCTTTGGATGACCAGCCAATTTCGGTAGTAGAGAACATAAGCTTTCACCGGCTTGTGGAGTCACGATATGTCCGAGTCCCGACACTACTACACTTTCAGATACGGCTATACCAGAACTTCATAACAAGGTTTGCGATCACCTACGAGTTTGTAGTGGAAGCTTTAATAATGTGGTTCGTGGTTAGGTGGTTCGTGGCATAAAAACGGTTGGGAACCCCTGGTTGGAAGTGTTAAATGAGTGTTAATAGGCTGTGACAAAACCAACCAACTATGTTTTTGTTTATTTTTTACAAGCAGGGAGCAGGTATTAGAGTGTGTGTGTGTTGTGAGATAATATAGTAACCACAGCCCAGCATGGATCTCAAGTTTACTAGGGTTTTAGTCGAGCTTTTCAGAGAGTACCACTGGTTCGAGCCATTGATTATTGCACTGTAACAGAGACTTTGTACAAATGCTGATTGACAGGATGTCCTTGAATGTAGTCTTCCCTTAATCCACACAAATTTGCGGGGATTG
Source organism: Percopsis transmontana (assembly GCA_025447815.1). Taxonomy (NCBI): domain Eukaryota; kingdom Metazoa; phylum Chordata; class Actinopteri; order Percopsiformes; family Percopsidae; genus Percopsis; species Percopsis transmontana. The sequence continues at coordinate 11,409 of JAOEHI010052732.1, read as the reverse complement.
AATCCATTTTTCTAAAATAAAACTGTCTCTCTTTTAAAAGCATTTCTTTTTCAGAAGAATATAGCAGGAACTATTGGCCTTTGGTGGGCCTTCAAGATTGTCATGTTAACAAAGGCAGCTGAAAGGCTGAAATAATGCCAGTCATTTCTATTCTCTTAACCAGGACTTAACCAGGATCTGCGGGCTCTAGATATTCATGGCAGGCTGTTCTTTTTCATCATGACGTTCAATCGCTTACTGAACAATGTGAAAAGGTAATAAGCTATGAATATACTGTACTCAAATATTAATTATTTTAGGAATCTCCTTTTATTTTGTACCTTGTCTTTGTGATCAAGCATATGTTGTTTTCATTGGCAACAATGAGAGTATTTTGTTTTGAAATGGCTGCCAGTCAACAATGACCCAGATTGTGTTTTGATTCATACGTACCTCTGTGTTTGCAGTAACGAACCAGAGCCCTGCGACACCTTTGTTGCTACCAGTTTTTGTATTTGTGTTTTAATGGATGTATAATTGGTTGCTTTTGTAAATGATAAGCGTGTAGAGAGAAGTAAAATTGCAGGCTTTCAGTGGCTAAACAGGCATGTTGGTTCTGATGAGAGTGATTAGGCCCAGTTGTGTGGAAACCACTGCATTCTGGTCTGTACAATTACACACAACGAACGCTCGCTTTTGCTCGCTGAACTTCACAGAGAGATGTCATAGCACACTGATCCTGTGTTTGCACACAGGGACTAAGAGAAGCTGCAATAGGGCATCTGGTTTGGCATAATAGAGATTTTCCTTCCGTTGGTCCTCAGTCATAGGTTTGTGAGAATGGATTAGCCTGAGAAATGTGGAATATCTAAAACACATTTAACCTGTTGATATTACTTTTAGTATACTTGTGGGTCTGAAACTACACACAGTGTAGTAAATGAATTATATATTGTTGCGGGGGGAAAAACATACAATTCTTGATTCATGGCATCTTGCAAGTGGCCTGCCAGCTTTGAGTTTTCAAAAATATAGTACATCTTAGGTTGTTCAAACATAGCCCAACAGATAGATAGGTGAGCATTTGTTAACTGCAAACTTAAGGTGTCCAGGGTAAATTAACATTTAAAAAACAAACAAAGGTTTTTTGTCCATTACATTGTATCACTGCAAAATACCATACGTACACCTGTTGTTGAAAGGAAGATACATATTTTATTGACCAAAGATAAAATTGCAAAATAATGACGTATGCTGTTTTATGCGACAGAGGTGTGACCTTCTCTATGAAGGTTGCTGCGTTTTCTGTAAGATCATGGTGGCTATTGTGCCCAGTGAAATGGTTAAATCCCTATCTCTTTTTCCACACTGGAGAATGGCTGGGCATTAATCTGGCCCAGCTGGACAGAGGGAAATTAATGATCATTTACACTGACGACATAATCGGGCTTCATGCTGTCCTCTGACTCTAAATTTCTTCCTTTGTTCCACAAAATCTCCCTCTGTCTTTCGCTCTCTGTCTCTCTTGCTTGCTCTCTCTTTCCCTCTTGTGTCTGACGGCTATTTTTTTTCAGTTGCTCTCTGTTATCGGTCATTAAGTACTAAGTTTCCATGGAAACAGACAGTTTGGTAGGGATTGTCGTGCTGTAAAAGTGACCCAGTGATGTACAATATGGAGAACTATTGTTTTCTATTGAAAGCCTGTCCTGTTTACGGTGTCACTCTGCTAGTTAACGGGGAGGCATTTAGAAAGATTAAAGAGAGAGGGAATGGCATATCAGAAAGAAGAGGGAGGAAGGGGTCTCATAGGCCTATCTCGCTATAGGAGGCAATAAAGACAATAACACATATACACATACCTATAGATTTAAGGTACATTCCGTGCACTATTAGCACCCCCAGCTTCCTAGGTCTTATGCCCAGCTCATTGTTCATGATTGAAATACAACTGTCCACAAAAGTGTAGGCTGCTGTTGGGGGAGAGGTACTGTAGAGAATGGTGTGAGCCTACAAGGAGGAGTAGAGAGCACTCTTGTGTGGGAGGGGCATGCACTCGTGTGTGGGAGGGTCATGCACTCTGGGAGTTTCAATCGAAAATGTTTGTGTAAGGCTGGTTTCAACCACATGGGTAATTCCAGACACACATCTAGTAGTGTCCATTTAGCATGTTAAAGATGTTCCCTTATCTCTCAACATGTTTGCATAGACGTTCTCTCAATGCCATCACTTCTAACAGCGGTGACCCTGTTGGCAGGTTACACGAAGGGGGCCGACTGTGTAATTAGGCTGTGCTCTGTATGTAATGACTTAGCATGCGCGCGCCTCTCTATGGGGCCTTACAGACAGACTCACGAAGTCAGACAAGGGGAGAACGAGGAGAGGGGTGGGGAGGTCGACCATCACCAAGGGCATGTCTATAGGACATCACAGCAGCTCGGTCTCTCTGAGGGACAAGGTTAAATTGAGTTCCTGTAGTCAGTCAAAATCCTCCTATCATTTATCGAAGAAACGGGGTTAAATATTCAGGCTGGAAGGTTGAAATGTAATCTGGCCTGTGAATTTAAATTGTCTTTCCTTGGTCTTCTCTCTCATATTTCTGCCCATGGTTAGACAGAGATAAGTGAGCCAGAACAAAATGGCTGTCACTCAGGTGGCCTTACATGGTCAGACACAAAAGTTGTCACAATATTAACCAATGTTGTTCTGGAAGCAGCTAAAAATCCTCATCTGGACATTTGATTAGTCCAAATGTTTGTGAACCTCTTCATTATTACAACCTTAAATGAATTTCATTATGTATATTAAAGAAATTACAAAAAAAACTAACCCATACTAACCCACTTTAGTACCTAACATAAGGGGTTTTATAAAACAATATAGCTTATCCCCTTGGTTTGTTCAGTCATCTCAGTGTCCATTTGCTATTGCTATTAGAAAGAATAATGATTGATTTGCATCGCGCTTCATTGATTATTTGGAGAATTATGAATGTCCAAGAGTTTGAAGAAGAGTTGCAATGCGCCAAAGAGGCGTGCCAAAGCTGCCACTGCAACATAACATAGAGTAAATTAAATTAAAGATTTTAAATTGACTGAATTTACTGAAAGTTATAGAAACAATTAAAGGGACATTCTACTCCTCTCCCTGTAGAGGCTATAGAGGGTGCTAGGGCTCTGCCCCTCCTGTTCTACCTACCATTTAAATTCAAATTTTTAAATGACAATAATTTTGTATAATTTATATTTTTAAAACAGGAAAGGGTTGGGGAAAGAGCTGCCCAGATAAGAAACTTGTATTGTTGTGTAGTAGTATTTTGTTGTGTAGTACATTTACATTTCCAGCATTTAGCAGATCCTTTTATCCAAAGCGACTTACAATTAGTGTAGTAGTACTTTGCCCCAACTCAGCTTCTGGAGTCTGCAACCAGGCTGCAACCTAGCTTAATCCTCTGGTCACACCAGCATTTTTGACCAAGCTCCCAGAACCCAATGCAAAACCTGGTGGTACTGCAGCCAAATGCTGTCATTTCTCATTGAATATCAATGAGATTATTTTGTATAGATTTGTGGATGCACACTAGGAACTGAAAATGCACACGGTCTGGCCTGGTCCTGCGAGACTGAGTGACAGCATTGTCCTAAACATACGGAAGTCAGGGGAAGCACCCTCCGTCGTATATGTGCTGTTTCATTGAAATGAATGGCTGCCATTTTGACATGCCTTATCCACTTATACATCCATGTTTATGATAGAAAAATTGCAGCGAATTGCAACACATTTCTATGTACAGTAATAACTGCAATCTTAAATAAAGTAAATTTGTAGCGTTGAGATCAGCTTTGGTGGACTTTGACTTATGTCGACCAATAGGCAAAGTTGCTTGTGTTGACCTCTGAAGAGGCAGGCAGTGCATAACACTGGAGAATCAATATAGAGGAAGCTATTATTTTAATGTAATTTAATTGTTCTGGTTACGGTTGGCGAGCAAGCTAACGTTAGCTTGTTAGCTCATATTGCACATAAATGCTGTATATTTATGATCTTGCCAGAAGCCTGCCTTAAAACAATCCTGCCGAATTCTCATTTACTTGCAAACAAATTTCCTACTGCCCAGTTCTGGTGTGAATGGGGCCTTAAGCTGCCTTTAGGGTAAAAACTAGAATGAAAAAGGAAGGGGGGGGTGAGACCGTTGCTAGCGGTTTGTAGTGATAGCATTGATGTGAAACAATCAATGTCAAAGTAAGACTGATAGATAGATGCCAGCCCTCAGAGAGTGAGAGAAAGAGAGAAAGAATCCAACACAGCCCAAATACACATATACTGTAGGCATACAAAGAGCCTTAGAAATATAGCCTACACACATATTTGGATACATGCACGCACACACACACATGATTGTACTTCTATCTTTGTGAGGACCATTATGTCATTGACATAATGCATTCTCTAGCTCCCTACCCTAACCTTAACCATCACAACTAAATGCCTAACCCTAACGCTAACCCTCACCTTAAATTTTAACCTAACCCGTAAAACCAAGTCTTTACCTTCAAACAGCCATTTGAAGTTGTGAGGACTGACCAAAATGTCCTCACTTTCCAAAAATGTCCTCACTTTGTAGGTAAAAAACATGTTCCAGTTCTCACTTTATAGCAAGTACAAGAACACACACACACAAACAATCCATTTACACATAGTACAAGACACCCATACCGTATTTTTGAACACACAGCCACCAGGCAGTGCTACTGCTAGGAGCTAATGTGACGGGATAGTAGATGAAATTTGGATGGTTGTATGTTTGATATAGCTCTTGGCTGAGACATTACGGTGACAGTATGACGCCATTTCAAAATACTGTGAAGTACAGAATGGGTGGGCGTATCAGGTCAAATAGATGTGAAAGAAATATGGGAGAGAAGACTTATAGGGACAATATTTCACTGCTATCTATTTGAGGGAAATCTAACGGATAGAGGAAAAAACAATTCCCCACCATCAGCAAGTTAATAAAAAGACTGCAGTTTATCTCTGTCTAAATGACAAATACCCATAGAGAGGATGGAAGAGAGTGGGGTGGGGGGAGACTGCCCCACATTTCCCATTCGTACCTATCTCTTTTTTACGAGTCACTTTTCCCAGAGTTCTGCTGTCTAGGAGCTATTAAGTGGCTGGTTGGTCACGATGAAGTGCAGGTCCTGTTGAATGCTGTGTTCTCCATGGCCCTTTGGTTTCACTGACAGGGCTAATTAATGAACAGCTACTGTACAGAACGGAGGAGTTAAAAGAGCGCTCTGGGCTCCAAATGTCCAGCTGGCCTTGTTGGTTTGTTTGGTGGAGTGTGCTTGTCTACACACCACCCGTGTCTTGGCAGGGATATACAGTGTCAAGTAAATATTTGGTTTGCTCACAGTTATGTCCACTACTGTTGTGTCTCTGTCTGGAGGATTTTGTGTGTTGTTTTTTTTTATGTCTTAGGGTGGAAATGAATTGATTATATGGAAGGATACATTAGTGTGGTGTTACCCATGCTAATGCAGTTACCCATGCTAGTTCAAGGTCATTATCGCCAAGGATCTTTAAAGACAAGGTACACTCACAAATGTATTATAGCACCCCCAGAACCCCATATTTGTGCCCCATCTCACAATTTGTGTAAACAGCCTGGCTGTAGGGGAGGGACAGAGAATAGGGTGAGCCTATGAGCGATGTCGTTGGAGGAGTACAATGCAAGATACCCAGCACTGAGGTGCTGGAGGGCATTTTTCAAAACAACATTTTTGTAAAGTAGGTTTCAACCTCAAGGGCAATTGAGGTGTGTGAAAAAGAGTGTCCCTTTAATGTTATACGGTCATGTGAGCCATGCTATTACAGTACAAGGATGAATTGATTTCATTTAATTTCAGATCACTTATTGTGGTACAAGTGGCAGGCTGCTGCCCTATTATAATTACGATGATTGTAATGATGTTGATAATGATTATGATAGTGATGGCAATTGCATCTCTTAACAACGTGGGAAAGGTTACATACATTCCAGATAGATTTGAATGATTACCTGCATTTGAATGCATCACTCTGGATTTGCTGCGTGGAGATTAGACGGGGGTGGATGGAAGAGCGTATACAAAGACTTGCCCTGGTTGGGTGTTTGTTTACGTGTGCCAAGTCGCAGTTGTGTGCGCACGATTGTATTTCTTTGTTGAAACCTGTCTGCATCACCAGTTTACAATCCCTCTGATCGTGTTTAACAGAAGCCAGTAACCACCACCACCACCTTCTTTCTCTCTCTAATCTCAACGTTTCCCTGCGGGGTGTGTGTAATATTTAGTCCGGCTTTTTGTTTCCTGGGTTGTGTGCCCCGGATGCAGGGTATTCTTAGCTATTTCCTTGTAAAGGCTTCAATCCACTAAGAAGAAGTCAACAGGGTGGTGGATGGGGACTCATTTGCTTGGTGGATGCTACGGCACAGCTATGCCCAGGTAATTGGTGGAGGCTGACGGCCTTCTTGAATTGGGGACTATCGACCATTGCCTGTTCAAAATGAAACTAATGCTGTTTTTAACTTCTTCAGTATCTTCATTATATGATAAATGAACAGCAAGTTTGTTACTGATGAACCGTGCCATCGATGCAACACCTTTAAGTCCAAGTAGGTGGGTTCTTGTAAGCCAGTAGCCTTGGTAATGTGCAGATATTTACCACAGTGACCTGGAAGTGATAAGACAGGTGAACTACAGTATCTACCTGTGTAGCATGTAAACACGGAAAATGTTGAAGCAGCACCAATATTTCTAGTTGTTTCAATTGATTATACTATTCTATTATTCTCATGTGTGGGTGTACACACACACTGCTTCATTAATATAATCTATTGCAGTTGTGTTGCACCTTAGGATTATGGTGGAACAACTGACACCTTCTATTTTGATTGAGATTGAGTATATGCGGTTTATTAACACTAGAATTGCTTTTTGCCATTTTTATCATTGGATGTTGTGTTTTTAAATAATGAATTATTAAATCAGTGTATATGTCTCGTTTCTGTCTTTCCGTGATTTTTCCTAATTTGCCATCGAGCAGACGCTTGCATTGTTAGAATTTGAATGGTGCAGTTGTAAACATATTTAGATCAGTTTTTTCAATGTTTTTGCATTTCCGAGACCCCCTTCTATTCCTGTGATTAGCGTAGTTGAACGCTGGTACCCACAGGTGCTAAGTGTTTTCGCTCTCCTCCGGAGTAGCGCTCAGCGCATTTCTGCATAATGTCTACATTAGGGGAAACAATGAAACAAAGAATCTAAACTGTTCCTAAAGACATCGAGGCGGCGGCTGCCGAATTTATTAAGGTAAATGAGAGGGCACGAGACGGGACCGTGTGGACCGAACTGGAAGGCGGCCAGCGCACAACATGCTTTGCGTATGAGCTCCGTCAGAACCACATGAAGGCCAAGGCAGCGGCGGAGTGTGTGGAAGCCTCCCCCCGTATTCCGCTCACGACCGGCAAGGCAGCGCAGTGCCAGATCAGTATATATTCTGTAAAAATAGGCCTATACACAATAGAAGGCAATGGACTAATGCCCCAACCCCCACAAACCTGTGACATTGTAGCGATGGAGGGCTGATGGGCCATTAGCGAGAACAATAGGATTCAGACATCTCCGGGAGTTGTGTTCAGATGAAATTGTTTCGAAAAAATCCCTGCTGTTCTAGTGCAGGGATTTCCAACTTCACCCCCCAGAAATTGTAGTACCATGGGACTTACCAAATCCATTACCTTACTGTGTAGCTACTGTATCTGTAGACCTGTGTGCGAAGCGAGCTGTAATATGTGTGTCTGTCTGTCTGTGTGCATGATAACTTAAAAAGTGAGTCTTTGAAAATAGTAATTGACAGTAGGTCAAGGATGAACTAATTACAATATTGTGGACAGATATGCCTGATGCTACAAGCTATTAAAGTTCCCATGCACCCACAAGTGTTTAGTTAATTCAGCTGATTAGACACTTCTTGGGGAAATACTGATGACTCATAATGCACTGAAGGGTGTGTTGCCACCACCACATTTTTACATCAAATACTGTAAATGCTGTTTATATCTGGCGGGGGTGGGTTGTATGTGTAAGGTATTTTTAACGCTTTTGGCTAATGTTGAAAAGAAAACTCTAAACCTAACTTCCTGATTCAATAGCAAATACATCAACAACAAGCTATTTTATGGGGGCTTCTAAACTTTTTGTAAGGCCAAGCCCCCTCAGAGTCAGTCAAAAAGTCAGTACACGTTTAGAATGCTACAAGCACATTCAAATTGACCACATGGTGGGGCTATATGGACTTGTCTGGACCTGTTTGACCCATAGTTAACAAATTTTGCATGCTAAATAGATATAAATCTATCTTTGACATTAGCTTAAGTAGCTTCAAAAACTTTCTATAAAGCTACTCTTTATAAAGATATTTTCATCAGTATGACTAGGAGAGAATATTCTCCCAAAAGATGTTCGATCCTCAGGAATAGTCTGACTGGCCACCTCTAAAGGCCTCTGGTGTTATTGAATGGTGAGAGGCTGGTGTGTTGTTTCTTATCGGGTAACTCTGAGGGCTCACATTTCCCTCTGTGTTCTCTCTTATTGAACTGTTCCCGGGGCCCGTGGAAGTCGGGTCTGCTCAGCGGAGCCCACTAATATTCCTTAATGATGCAACATCTGTCTCTGTCACCCTCCACGCTGCAGCAGCCAGACAAGGCCTATTGTGGCTGACTTCACAGAGAGATAAGCAGTCCTCTCTCTCAGACACAGGCGAGGGGACAATAACATCACCCCTACCAAAGAACGCAAGCTCTACAGGAGCGAATGGCTAAAATACCCTTTTCTTTGAGAATTATTTTTCATTTCTTATCATTTCTGTGTTTTTTTTTCTTTTTGTAAGTTACTTTAACTCTGCTTCTGTGATAGCAGGGGTTAGGAATATTATTATCAACATCAACAAGCTGTTTTGTTCAATATAGTCGCTTACAATTGCTCAACAATGTCACGTGTGTTTTTATGTGCTTCCCATATGTAGTGTCCTTTGTTTGGGTCGCATGTTCCCTGTGTAGCTATGCCAAATCAAATGTATCAGCACTGAATTCAAGTACTGAATGAGAACAGAAAATGAACACTAACGTAACAGACAAAATGTATAAACTTACAGAGTCCCTGTCCGTCCTGTTCATTTTAATTATATCTGTCTTTACAGCTAAGCTGTAAGGGTGCTGGACTTACAAATCATGACTGTTTCTTAAACTTTTCTAGTAATTTTAATTTCTTTCTCAAGTTGGATCTGGGCGACCGGCTGTGTTTGGACACATTTTCTGCAGTCTCTCCACACACCCCTTCTCTTTCCATCTGTGTGTTTACACTAACACACTAACACTATGATAATTGATATGATATGCATGATAGCTACTTCTGTAGCTATCATAGCTTCTGATTTTGTGTGTGTTTAAGCATTATGTATGTTATTTATGTTATGTATGTTATGTGTACATTTTCCTTTGCTTGCCTGTGTGTGTGTGTGTGTGTGTGTATTTTCACTGTCAAATAAACATATTGCCTTGGATTGGCAGAGACATTTATGTTTAATCCTGTGTTAGTGTTAGGAGCAGAAGGTTTCATTGGCCCTCAGAGACCCGCCTACTGTACTGTATCTACAGAGCCTCTGTGAATGACTGGCCTTCACGGAAAGCTGTTCGGGCGTCATAGCAATGACTCAGTGCCGTTACTGATAAGAGGAGCTATTCTACTCTTACGGTGTACGCATTTTCATCTCGTACTGTGAGGTATTGCCACGGCTATCAGTGGGCTGCCTTGCAACCGGCAGTGCTTTGCAGCAGGTGGTGCTTGCTGGGGCCTCATGTATTGAATGCCGTTTAAGTCGATATTAAAAAAATAAATAAATAAATATGGCTATTCAATAAATAAATATGGCTATTAAATAAATCAATAATAAATAAATGAGGCAATAAATATATACATTATTAATTAATTTGATTCAAAATGAAGTTTTTGAAGGACTGCTTTTATATATTTCAGGGGACTTATATTTCATAATGCCAAATTTATTTATTTCAAGGGACTTTTATTGCCATTTCTTATATTCAAATGAATGGGGCATTGTTATCTCACGATATCTGATGTGAGCAATGTGAGCTAAGACAGGCCTATACAACGTCACTGGCCCCTTAAGTTGCAATAGCCTGTGTTTAACATGTAGAGGGCATTTACCACATTCTTTTAGAGCATATTCACCGTTTAACAACTTTATACAATTAAGTGATTAACCTGAATGAATCATCAATACCTCATTGAACCAAAATACAACAATTTTCAACCAAAGACAATGTTTTTGGAGGGTTTAATTGCTCTTCATAAATAGGTTTTATTCTATAATTTCCAAGTTTAATCCCCCTTAAAAGCTGACAATTCCATTTAATTTCACATCAGGCATGTAAGGGCACATGGCCATTCAGTCGATAAAATAACACCAGATAATCAACATTATTTTATTATGTTGCTTTTGCCACCTACGTTGTCTACAGTTGCTGATATTTAGATAATTACAAGCTTGAGCAGTTGGAATTTGTTCACATTGCAGTAGATAACTGATTCGGCCTGTAAATGGACCATTCTTCTTATTCCCCCTCTAGCTGTCAGTGTTCATAATCACTGTTTCTTAAATAATGTTTCAGTTAGACCAAAATGTCATTGGGTCCAATAACCCGTTTTCTCCTGAAAACAGCAGTTTTTGGACTCTACTGTTTATTGACACCTACTGGCGTAGATGCAGCTGGACCAACACTTACATTATGGGTAACAATGGCGACCTCCATTGCAGGGACTTGCACTATGTATAATAAAATAGGTCATTCTGCACCTACGAAACAATTTTAATCTCCATCTCGCGTTAAGATACATTAATTATTGTGCATATTTAGATAATGTAGTTTCTATATTATCTAAATATGTACAATGGGGGAATATGGGGAAGGGTAGGTTAGTGGTTAGGGTGGTTGACTCCTAGCTGAAAGGTCTTGGTTTTGATTAAGGATGGGCATGAACTAGTCGACTAGGACATACAGTATGCATCGAATGGTATTTAGCAGTAGTTGACTTTCCACACTTGTACAAGTTCGATGAGAAAGAAGTTGGGCAGGAAACATTCTGGATCTTGTCTTCACCAGATCCTGCTTGACCTCTAAACTATAAGTTACCCCCCTCCCGGTGTCCGATCATCACTTCGTCTCCTTCTCACTCCCTCTCACTCCCTCTCACTCCCTCTAAATCCTCTCTTGGACCCTGTTACTTCAACCTGTGTTGCCTCTCGCCGTAACCTAAAATCTCTCTCTCCCTCATCCTTCTCTTCTGCAGTACTCTCCCTGCTACCGTCGAC
>JAOEHI010052731.1:0-13826 GCA_025447815.1 Percopsis transmontana | reverse complement strand
ACCCTGAGCACGACAACCCTGAGCACGACAACCCTGAGCACGACAACCCTGAGCACGACAACCCTGAGCACGACAACCCTGAGCACGACAACAAACGAACCCACACTGAGACAAGGGAGAACAGAGACTAAATACACAAGGGCTGACGAGACACAGGTGAGGACGGTGAACGGACAATGAGGGGAAGGACCAAATAAGGAGACAGGGCGGAGCAAGGGCGGGGCCGGGGAGAACACAGGGAAACAGGCAGACACACTAGGGGAACATGGAAACAGACTCAGGGGAAAACAAGAGACAAGACCAGGGAACAGGCGAGATTGTGACAAACCCAATGGTGGAGGACTACACCTGGTACACAGTTGATGGAGATAAAGAGACACAAGTGGCCCTTAATAAAGTGTCTGAAGACTGGTGCCTCCATCCCGACCTATTCACTCAGATTTGGAGCAGGTTAAGCAGAGCAAAGGTGGATCTTTTTGCTGCACCCGGAAACGTGCAGTGCACAGGCCAGTGTCACACTCCCTAGTTCCTCAGTGGGATTTAGCGCTGGTTTTACGTGCGCTGGTTTTACGTGCGCTGGTTGAAGCCCTATTTGAACTTTTGTATCAGGTCAGCCAAAACTGCTCTGCTTTCGAGTCTGACGTCTCCAAAAAGAGTCAGTGAAACATCGGCGCTCTCTGTGGCTCCATTGTGTCTCAGGATCCAATGAGATTTCAGCTCAGCTAACCTGGCTGCCTTGCCTGATTCCCAGCGTCTGTTTGTGTGCTACAGAGAGCAATCTCAGGGGCTTCCTTTGTCTGCTCAGCGCCTGTCACGCTGGCTGCATTAAGCTGTTTCACAGGCGTATCTCTCCCCGGGGATGGATCCCCCCGGACGGCATTTGAGCGCACTTCACCAGAGGGATTTCATTCTCTACGGCTTTGCATGGAGGAATGACGGTGAAAGACATTTGCACTTGGTCTTCTTGGTCTTCCTTGTTTTCATTCATTCATTAGTACTTTCTGTGGGGAGTCTCCCGTCTTTCCACGACTCACTCTGTGAGTGATTCTCCCTATTACTTACTCCGGGCCTGGACGTACAACACTTGAGGTGGTTAGGTACCATTTGATCGAACTGTGTTTGAAAGTGATGTTCACCCCAAACTGAAATTAGGCACAACGTTTCAGCCCTTCTCCAGTTACGTGTTTTCTTCCCTCTGGTTGGCGCCATGTTTTCTAGTTTTAAGCAGCGGAAGCTACTTTTTCGGGTGTGACGGCATTGCGTAAATCAAATATCCACTCCCATCTCTTTCATTATACTAAGATTTATTTGTTTTTTCTCTTGACTGTTCAATGATATGGTGGATAATGTTTTTTGTTATTCCAACATCTTTTGACAAGGTTAAAAAAAACTGTACAATCTGTGTAGTTTAGTAACTTTTAAAGCCATGGTTTATACTCTGTCCTGCCAACAGATCAAACGTACCACAGATTGCGACCAGTGTTCTGAGATCAATGTAGCAGATTCTAACCCAGTAAAGGAATGGACTGTGGTTTGTGACAGCACACATGACGGTTACAGTATTGGCACAACTACATACACACAGTAGGCAAAATGGTCACAGCTTTATGTACTACTGTGTTGTCTGTTGAGAACACAGCAAACATTTCCCAACCCCTGCAAACTACTAAGGCCCTACTTTCCCTGCTTGTTACTGTATTATTTCATGCACATCAGTTACTGTGTCCCTGACCAGGGGCGTCATCCAAGCGAACATTCTGGGGGGGGGCACAATTACATAAACTCCGTATGGGCTGCATCCAACTTGTCTACCATTAGCTTTCAGTTCCAGATTGCATCTGAGTGCGACCGCCCCCTATGGAAACTGCTCAGTGTCAAATGTTCCTACCGAGTTGGCCTACCTGTAAGCGTCCTTGAGCATTCTGCTCCATAGCAGCATGTAACTGCTTTGGATAAAGGCGTCTGCTAAATTACCTAATTGTAGTTGTACAATGCTACAATTCATGTACGCCAGCACTGGCCTTGAATGATTTTAAACAGTAGATGGCGTGTTGAGCCATTGTCAACCCATAAAATGCAGATTTTTATAAAAATGGAAATTCTGTAAATATTAACACCAGCATTAATGTGTTTCATCACAGTTTAGTCCTATAATTTAGTTTACAGCTAGAAAAAACGCTTATTAGGTTGCCGTTACACTATAAAATCAGCTCAGCAAGTTTCCTGTAGGCTATAACAGGGGGAGCTGGGGTGAGTTTCTATAACAGAACAGTGTGATCACAGACACATTCAGCAGCTCCTTTACAACGGTAAAACATTTCCTTGCTTTTACTCATTAAGAAAAAAAGAGTAGTCTGTGGTTAATTTCATTTAACAAAATACTGTGCAATGAATTCATTACTTTGTTCTTGTATATAAGTGTATATTTTATGAAATAGTTATATTTAATACTTGTTTACATGCCTTACTTGCTTTCTCTTAACTTATTTATTTTTCTCTAGTTTTTCTTATATTTACATAGATCCAGACAACTAGTTCTCAGTAAAATATGTCAAATGTTGTCCAATCTTGTCATTGGTGCCATATTTCTCTTAGACAGATATAGACAATAGCGTAGGCGGTTACACATATCAAGGCCTACTATTTACATTTCTTTTAATGCCATAATTCTGTTTCTAAAGTCCTTTCGGCAATTTATCCTTTACTCAAGAATTTTGCTATAAGACCAACTCTGGCTTTCTGTCATATTATTACTACTACAATACTGCAATTCATTAAAAAAGATAGATTGGAGTTTAGGCACTAGCAATATACTGTACCAAAGCATCCGATCAAATGGCTGTACCCTAAGCTGCCTCATGGTGCAAAAACATAGTCCATACTGTAGGTGCCTACACCCATGGGCTCCAATGGGCTGGTAAATAAGGCTGTTTATTTACTTTAAAAGTAAAACATATGTAATAGTATTTACAGAAATTGGAGAACCAGGAAAATGAAAGCATAAAATATAGAATAAAATATATATAATACGAAATACATATACAACATAAATACCTTTTTTTAAATAATGTATGTTTATTAAACTGGACTACAATAATTATTAATGATTTATATTTACAAAAAAAATTACTCCCCAAAATCCTCCTGCGACCCATCGGGGATCTGAACCTACACGTTGGGAAGCGCTGAGATACACTGGGTAACTGGTACGGTAATTTCGCTTCAGGAACTTTCAGATGTGTCAGAACAATCTGGCATACCAGGCGGTTTCCTGTTCAACCATTATTGACATTTATCATGGCGACTCATCTGCTTCGACTGCTCAGCCTGTTTACAGGTAAATCATACTTAGCTTACTGTAATGGTTCCATTGTGGTATGCAGCAGTATCACTTAAAACTGCTGTTGATGATGCTGTTGTACGCTCACATCTTCTTTAAATTAGTAATAATGGTGGCACCAAAAATAAAGAATGTGCCTTTATAAACAGACAGAAGTCTGCTTGCTTGTGTTAAACACTGATTCAAAGTAGTAGCTTTGTCTTTGTGGTTGTTTGACTTTACATCTCTGAGTATTTCCTGTTCTAAAACAGGTGACTCACATTCTCACTGGTAAAAATAAACAGCTTGGCCAACAAACAAACAAACAGTCCCCTCACTCACCCCTCATTGTATCACCCCAAAAGGGTTCTTGATCGCGTGCCACCAGGTAACAAGCTGGAAAATTAAGATGCCCACGGTGGTCCATGCAACAGAGGGGACTTGTGTTGAAGTTTCCTGTCACACGGAGCCCCATAATCGGGTCATCTGGTACCTGTATGACCCTGTGTATTATCCCAAGGTCAATGACAGACAGAGGCCAGGCGATGTTGACGCCCGGTTCAGAGGACGTACTCATGTAGTGGGTAATGCTGCAGAGGGAGACTGCACCCTGAGAATAAAAGACGTGAGACTGTCTGACAACAACCTTAAAGTGTATGTGTGGATCGATCCTGACAGCAAATCCACACAAACATTTTACCATCAACTTGTAGCCATTGCTGTTGTTGGTAAGTGTTTACAGGCTTCAGTTTAGTGTCTATTCCAGTCCAAAATCAGTGTGTAACATACGACAACAACAACATCAATAATAATGAGAACTCCATGTATTAATATAGCACTTTAGAAGTTACAAAGAGCTTCACAATGTATAAGAAAAATGAAATAAGAACATAGTTAAAAGTAAAATGTATTATAAGAATAAAATATACAAACGTTAGGATTAAAATCCTGACACACTGCAAAAAAAGTAAATAAATTATAACATTTAGTTATAATAAGTTATAACATTTTTTCCCAATAATATTATATATAAATGTTTTTATGGTCTCTTTATTGTGTTCCTCTAACCTCCCAGAGAGAAGAATACCTGATTTATCCATGCCAAAAAACATAAAGGATGGAGACATTTTCCAGGCCAGCTGTAGCATTAGCCATTCCTGCCCATCTTCACCTCCGTCCCTTCGCTGGAATACACACCCCCTTCCGGAAAACACCACATTTAATATTAGCAAGGAAGATGAAATGGGAGTTAACAACCTGAGGGTGTACACTGAGAAACTTCAAGGAAGAGCCACATATCAACTGCTCAACAGCAAAGTGACATGCACCGCTCAGTTTAGCACCTTTACCACACACAGTCAACAAACCACAGCCAACATTATCTGTAAGCCAACAATATCTCAGTCAATAAATGTGACTGAGATATGTACTGAATCAATGTGACCTATTATTTATGTGTAATCTCTACAACTATTCTTGTATTCACAGATGAACCCATGACTGTGAGCCTGACTTTGGGAAGCAGCCAAGTGCTGGAAGGCCAATCTGTCACTGTTAAATGTGTTGCTAACAGTAACCCACAACCCAACATGTACTCGTGGCTCCGAAGAGAGATCGGTTTATACAACGCAATAAATTCAACTCAGGGAGAAATATCATTTGACAACATTACGAAACATACTTCTCTTTCCTGCATGGCTTACAATGTTGTTGGAATGAGGCAGTCCCCCTGGCTACATCTTGAAGTCCAGTGTAAATATTGCACAGCTTCTTATCCATCTTACTATTTTAAGTCAAGTTTATTTATGTAGCCCTTAATCACATTACAGTCTCAAAGGGCTGCACAGGCCCACATTTCACATGGAAACAAACCGAAAGTCATCCATTGTATGAATTGAATTGTGTAATGGTCAGTCCAATGTATTAGTGATAGAAGAGGATCTGTCCAGGGCCCCGATTTTGGTCAGGTCTGTTCTCCATCCATTGCGACTGCACACCAGCAGCATCTTCATCGCAGAGGCAGGAGATATGGTTGTGGAGACAGACGGCTAAATCCTGCTGATTTCTTTTTAACTTTAGGGATGGATAACAAGCCTGCATTCTGTGAGCGTAAGGCTCGAGATGGTACATATGGTATCACTAGTTCAGATAAATAGAAGGGTGCCAATCCATGTATTGCTTTATAGGAGGATCTTAAAGTCACATCTGAGATCATTTGGTAGCCAGTGGAGATCAGCAAGGAGTCAATAGTCAAAAGTTCTAGTTCTAGTAAGGATTCTGGCAGCAGCATTCTGAACCATCTTTATACTTGTTCTCAGAAGGGCAGAGAGTAGAGCATTACACATGAATTAAAGTCTCTGCATCACTCATAGATAGAATTGGTCAAAGATGTTGCGAAGATGGAAGAATGCAATTATTTACATTTACAGCATTTAACAGATGCTTTTATCCAAAGCGACTTACAATTACAGTGTTCATGGAGCAGATAGGGGTTAGGCATCTTGCTCAAGGATGCTTACAGGTAAGTTGACTCTGGGGTTTGAACCCATGACCTTCTGGCTGGGAGTCCAACACCTAGACCACTAGACTATCCTGCCCCATCCCCATCCCCAATTATAGTAATATCTTTAAGTATAAATCAAAGGAGAGTGTGTAGTCAAACATAACTTCCCAGGTTTTTTGAAATATTAGTAATATTTCATTATTAGTAATATTACAGTTATTACAGTAAGATAAGATTGCCATCCACACCGTGTCCCTTGACTCCCTTTCAAAATTAGTAAATACAGCTAAAATGTTTACTTGACTCTCTACCTGAGCTTTTTCCAATCCCAGGACCCTCTATACTTAATATTATTAATACATCCCTCTTATCTGGTGTTGTAGCGTTTAAGACAGCTGTAATTAAACCCCTACTTAAAAAGCTTAGCCTTGATCCTGAAACTATTATTACCATAGGCCGGTCTCGAATCTCCCCTTCATTTCCAAAATTTTAGAAAAAATTGTAGAACAGCAGATTGTTGACTGTATGACTACAAAAAATTTATTTGAATTATTCCAATCAGGAATTATAGGGCTCCACTCTACCGAGACTGCACATATGAAAGTTGCCTAGCACAGACACCTGTTCAAGGATTCCACTCTTAACTTACCATATTTCTAATTTTCTGTCATATTATTTTCTAGATGCCCCAGTCATTCTCTCTGAGTCTACCTGCCATGTGATGGGAAAGGTTCTGACCTGTGTGTGCCAGGCAGAAGCACGGCCAGATGCCCGAATATACTGGAACATCAATGGAAATGACACCCTCCCACTGTTTTTCACCTCTGTTGCAACAAATAAGGGCAATAAAGTCAATGTGGAAATAAATGGCGAAGTCCAAAAAAACCACAATGTTTCTTGCATCGCCACAAACTCCGTAGGCGCCGACACTAAACAGCTGGCTTTGCATTACTTGGCTAACACCTGTGAGCATGATGAGGCTGTTTTTTAAGTGAATAATTTTTAAATGGTGCTGATGAAAAAGTGTTTATTTAAATTCCTTTCTCCATGCAGCTCTTCCAGGGATAATGACTGCTTTGGCAATAGGAAGTATTTTCCTGTTGGGGTGTTGGGTGTTCTACAAACGATATCACAGTGGCAGGTTTATACACTTTCTGAACTCCAGAATAATAATGCATCAATTGTTAAACTTCACATTTGAAACTATATTATAATCTTATTTAATATATATTTAATATATATAATATACAATGTTGCTCTCTTCTAAGACCGCCAACTACAGTGGAATTTATACAACGAGGAGAAATATATGGTCTTCAAAGGTAAAGAGAATTTTATTATACTACAATATGTAAGTTCAATGTATTGATATTATGCACAGTATAGTGTAAAGGAACTGAATTACCTGTACAATTCTGTAAAGTAGACAATACAGTATTTATGGAATCTGTAATTATTAATTATTTGTATTATTTTATTCACAGTTTACAAGATAATTCCCTAGAACATCAACCACATCCAAGGTAAATATAAAGTTTATTTTTAACCCAGTTACAGGGGCCACTATATTATGAAAACCTGTATTCCTTTGTTGGTATCATGCACAGTAGAGTAAATGGATGGGTTTATATCAGTCTGATAAGGACAAAATAGAGTATATGTATATATGTTCTGGGTAATTCACATATTAATTTGTGCACAGCTTACCAGAAGACACCCAAGATGATCAATTAAACCACAACAGACAACAGATGTAAATACAATCTTATTCTTTACCTAATTCCCTTTGCCACATGTTGAGAAGATGCAGTAATGTGTAATGTGTACCCATTTGAGGTACTGTATAATCTAAAATAATTTATCTTTCTATTAGATATCAATCACAATATGGAAATTTGGAGTGTGACACCCAATGTGTAATTGAGACTGAGGAGAACAGGATTTCCACAATCTATGAAGTTTCTTTTGACGAAAACATTTACTGAAAAAGCAAACCAGCAGTCTAAGAATACTCCAGAATTAACAGATAAAAAATTTGCATTTTTGTCCTATAGTTACAGTATATTGACCCTTATAGTAAATCCTTTGACTGCATAAATGCCTTACCTCAGTATAGCACCACAGATGTTCTACATAAAATCCTCCTTTGGTCGCTGTATTCAATATTTTATGTCGCTTATGACTCAATCACGTTTTTCTAAAATTTGCTGAAACTAAAACCCTTCTAGAAAAATAGAAAGTTAAAGAGACACTTCTTGAACATGAATAAGCACCCCCAGAACCCCAAATAATCGCCCCAACTTGTTTGGAAACACAATTGCTTGAGTGTGGGAGGGGCAATCCTCTTTGAGTTTGAATCCAATACAATAACATGGATTACTTAAAACCAGTTTAGTTCTGAAGTCCGTACGCAATTGAGGAGTGTCCCTTTAGAAAATAATATGAAGATGTTTTTGCATGCTTGATGTGTCTGTGCAGATAGCGGTGTCATAAGTGCTTCATGTGTAGTATATTTTGTTTCATGGTTCTCCACTTAAGATGCAAGATGCCATTTAAGATAAATATGCTGTTACATATGAATGGCATGCAAGTACTGTACATACAACACTTTGCTTTTGAAAGGGTTATGGAAAGGAATCGATAGTGATCTTTTTCAGAACATATTAGTTATATGAAATGTGTACATTGTAAAAATTGCTTTTGCATGTTTTAAATAAAGGTAAAACATTTGGCTGATCAAACACATTTGTCAGGCCTTACATTACATCATATTATCATTTTGTAGTATAAGACATGGTGGGGAATAGATGTTAGATGTTATATGATAGATGAATAATTTTTATTTAAATTAAAACTAGGATATCTAAAAAATGGATTTTGGACTAAAATGATTTGGCTATAAATGTTGAATCACTCACTTATGTGGTTAGTGGTTGTTTTTCTGAAGTGTATGAGATTAGCAAATCATATAGGTCTATTATGTTTAAGCATTGAAACGTGTTGCAATGCACTGAATCTTCTTTACTTCCTGTTATTTAGAGTCATGGTGTACTCTGAGTGACCATGCTGTTAGGCCTGCCTGCCTGCCAACCATCCAGGCTCTCTACACCAGGCGCACACAAAACCCTCATGCTGCTAAACGTGACTTTGTCAGACCTTCAATTCCTGGTCTTTCTCCCTTTCAGAATACATGAGGCTGCATCTGACATGATGTGGAACCTGACAGAATTCCTGTGTTTCATCACTTCCTTTCTCACTATTTACTCCAGTTCCATGATGTTGATGGACCTAAGCATGGTACGCTACATGATCACAGTAGCTTTCCCTGCCACATACCACCTGCTGTGCAGGCCTGTACACTACAGTGGATCCCGGTTAAATACTGTCATCTTCTAATTCTTCTCTTCTACCTTCCGCATCAAAAGTAACATGACAGTTTTTAAGCGGTGGTGTCGAATCCAGCAGTATAGCACACAGGTGTTATACATTAATTTCAACTAATTTATTTTAGTACATGTAGTTTTATTCCATGTACTGAAAGAAACAAGTTCTGCTCAACTATTACTCTGAAAATGTTGCTTACAATACAGGAGCATTTTGTGATAGCATCACAAAACAAGCAAGGTGCAATTTTCTAAATTTTTATTACTTTAAGGTCAGTTATTTTGTTTACATGTTCATGTATTCTGTAACGGGAATCATGTTTTTCTTTAAGATGAGATTCTTCCTCTTGCTTTAGACTTGCAAACATCCCAGGGTGCACCTCTGAGATATTCCTTGAGTTTTTTCCATTTAGCGAGGGCTAGCCACTCTCCTGCATTCATGCATTCTGTAGGCACACATGTAGAAGATACCTGCCAAACAAGCAAACATTGTCAAGCTTTATTGGTTATTTTTAATGTGGTACTACTACAAGGTCTTTGTTATCTAGTGTATGGTAATGTACTTGCAATATCCACTATTTATATGACTTTTACCATTATTTTCTTTTTTAATGGCAACAATAAACCCAGACTATTGAAATACTGGGGATAAGGTGTTCTTAGTTAAGACATTTTTTTCCCATTTCACTAGCAAAGAGCTGATATCACACTTACAGTAGTTGCTTAAGATAGACCTATACACAAAATTGATGATCTTATCTACGGATGATCAAGCCCTATCTTGTGTGGATGTGCATTTCTTACCAGCAAAGAAGGTCATGAGGAGGGCCACCCAGCCTAGTATGTAGGACCAAGAGAAGCGCCAGTCACCAAAGCGCTTTCCCAGGAAGTTCACAGTCACCCCCGTGTAAATGGCCATTGCAAGCAGAACAAAGAGAGCTAAAAGAAATGACAGACAATCAATAACCTACAGAAAATATACTGTAAGGCTGCGACTGCGTTTTCTGGTTGCTTTATATTAGCTGTGACTTACTTGACACAAAGAACATGATCCCAGCAGCGAAGGAGCGGTTGAAGCGCTCAAAGGCAGAGAAGTGGGCAAAGGACAGGATGCCTGCTATGATCCCAGCGAAGCATGACATGGCGGAGAGGATCATGAAGGCACGGGTGGCATTCCAATACGCTGTTCGGAAGAAAATAAAACAATGTTTATGTGTTTGTCTTCTTTTGTGCTTTGTTTGTACTATTTTTTTACTTTATTCATTCATTTTCCCCACCCACTGCTACTTTCTGCGTCTCTCTCCCTTGTCATTTTGTACAGAAATAATGTCGATAATAAAAGAAATAAAAAAATGTAGTAACCCATTTCAAAGGGATTCATGTTTGCATAACAATAGCAACTTGAACAGTAACCTTAAATTCTGCAGTAGTAAGGTCAGGTCTCTAATATCACCAGGACAGACATTTAAAATCATTTTCTTGGGCCCTATTTATACCTTCAAAACTAAAGCTTTGAAACCTTACCTCAATGTTACAAAAACAATTTGATGATGAGTACCAAATTAACTGAGATGACATATTACTTGTAGAGACCTAGTGAGCTACAAAACTTTCGAAGTATATTTTTGAGAAACAATGAAAGTTCAGTGGTGGTGAAAGAATACTATTACTTTCCAGTTCAGTCCTACCGTAAACGAGGGATTAATTCTATTTATTATTCTATTTATTAGGACATAGAGTTCAGTATTGCTTTAATTTGGTTCATAAAGGGACAAAACAAACATGAGGGACAGTATAAATTCAATTCCCTGTTTGTGGTTGTCATGAATGGGGTCATTCCAATGGGTGCAATTCTAAGTTGATCATATTAATATATACATATCATATTAATATATGGCTGGCCTCTTACCAATGCTGTCAGTCTGCATGTAGCACTTGCCAGACATGCAGTATCTCCACAGACCCTGGTGGGCAAAGCTACCAGACAAGCGGTACTGCATCCAGTAGTCCGTAGCTGTGGACACCACCAATAAGATGTTGCCTACGATGGCACAGAACAGGCCCCCGCCCATGAAGCTGTACATCCTGAGTGACACTGCTATAAAGACACGGTGAGGAGACAAGATAGTTAGATGTGCGAGTGAACAAGAAATTGAATTATCAAGGATACAGTAAATTTTTTCCAATGTTGTATTTACAAAAAGAGAATCATTTATTTATAAATGAATAGCATAAGGAAGACGTTGCAGTGAGAGGACCCATTATGTACATGCACAATATATATCTGCACTACTGTATATCTGGGAGCTTCTCACAGATTGTGATTGATGGCCATTTACAGTAATGGCTGTACATGAGAACAGGGGATTAGTGCGTTCCTCATGAATGAGGCCCATCTTCATTTAAGTTGTTGAGAGGGAAGAATGATTTGCATTCACCCTCTGCCAAGCCTTACTCAGCAGAACTACTGTAAGGATTTAATGAACACTTTAAGGTCATGCTACATTACAGTACATGCTCCATACACTAGCTCCTGTAGCTGTTGTAGGCCAATGACACATTATGGTTAAACCTATTACTTCACACCAGTTGCTGACTAGAACAAGGCGTGCTGTGAAAATGACTCCCCAAAACTGTAGCACACTAGAGTAATACACAATAGACACTATTTTAATAATCCTAAAAATAAACCCCCTTGAATGTATAGTCAACCCACAGTACATTGTATAGCGAGACAACCACTGCCTGCTGCTTTGAGGCATAAGGTGGTGATAAAAGGAGGAAGAGCTGAAAGGTAGCAACGATAAACATGTCTTCCCACAATAGTTTTTGTTTCTGTACAGTTTATATATGAACGGATGTTATATCTATATGTAAGTATGTAGATATTTTACATACAAAGTGAAGTGGTCAAACAAATTAATATTTCCACAGGCAGATTACACAACTGTTTATTTTGCTCTTAACCATCAGCCCTCTCAGCATCCAGAGACATTAGAAGGTCTCAATACATTTATGAGATGCATAATGTAATGATCTGTAAATTGAACCAAAAATGATTTAAAAAAATCTTAATTTTACAGGAGGTAGTCTATATTCAAATAAAATTAAACTATTGCAAGAATCAGATTTAACAGATCAAATTTGGATACTAAAGGGATTATAGCCTAACCACTGAATTCAGATAGCGATGCCCTCTTGTCATGCATGTATCACACAAAACCTTTGGTTATCCTATAGTCATATGCTTTCTTCAACCATTTTTTTTTCAGAAATGTATCAAAACCATAAGCATGGCATCAACGGATCAGTCTACATCTTACCGGAATTCTTCAGGACAAATTAAGCCTCTTAAGTATTGGCCTTTCCTCAGGGAAAGTGTGAGAGAGTGTAAGCCCGGAGGGAGCAAAACGTCAAAGAGGACCCCCTAGGCCGGATTCCAAAAAGTTATCCCCCCTGGCTTTTCTGTCGATGGATGCAAAATCCTTTAAAGCTATCAATACAGAACAAATGCATAGGAGCTGGTGGGCCGAAAGGCACGTGACACTTTCACATTGAACTAGTAGGGAGTATATGGTGGGGGTAGGGGGTTAAACTGTAGGGGGGTGGTGGGGGAGGGGGAGGTCAGGGGTACAAGGCCGATGCAGCATCAACCCCTCTTTCTGTTGTTCTATTAGGCGTTCTGGAACTGTGGATGTGCAAAGGCTTGCAGTACTGCTGCGGTCAATGCAACATGCTGAAGCGCACACTTTCTTTCAGCGTGGCTGGGTGTGGTTATGGGGACAGATACGCGTTTAAAGCAGACACATGACTCAACACAGTGCATGCAGAAGACTTCCGCCTCTGCATTAAGGACTGAAAACTACTTTATAACAGAGATACAATTAATTGAAAACTGACAACCATTTGCAATATTTCGTATAAAGACAGCACATAAGTTAATCACAAAATCAGGTGAATCACAATAGCCCTGTCCATTGTGCTAGCTGCTGTACACTGAAAGACATTCTCATCAGGGTTCAGGTTGGTGACCATAATGGTTTCCCTATTGTGGTTCAGAGTAGTGAGCTTCTTTTTACTGTACCAAGTTAAGTAGTTTGCAAGAGGATTAGCATAGCAGGCATGTTAGGGATATATTTGTGGAAACCTGAACGACGTGTCTTCTCCCCAGAGATGTTCATAGACGTGTGGGGGATCTGGAATCAGAGAAAAGGACTGGCATTGCGATATTTCCTGTAGAGTTGTGACACATTCTAATTAAATGTTGGCAACTGTAGGACTCTGTGGTTTGTCTTCCATCATTTATCAGTAAATTCTTTACAATTAGGTCATTTAGCAGACGCTTTTATTCAAAGTGACTTACAATTACAGACAGTTCACCAAACCAATACGAAGAATAATCATAAAAAGGTGAGTGGGGGGGAAATAACTAGTACTTGTAAGACTGGAATCAACTACAAACCCGATTTCAAAAAAGTTGGGACACTGTACAAATTGGGAGTAAAAAAGGAATGGAATAATTTAGAAATCTCATAAACTTATACTTTATTCACAATAGAATATAGATGACATATCAAATGTTGAAAGAGAGACATTTTGAAATGCCATGCCAAATATTAGC
>JAOEHI010052730.1:3289-16242 GCA_025447815.1 Percopsis transmontana | reverse complement strand
ATAGCACCATGTAACCCCTACCTGCTCCATGTAACAGCACCATGTAACCCCTACCTGCTCCATGTAATAGCACCATTTCATTGTAAGTCTGTTTGGATAAAAGCGTCTGCTAAATGACCTCATTGTAATATAAATAATGTGAACTACAGTTTTGTACTCCCACCTAACGTCAATGTGCTGTGTGTGTATACAGTAGATTATATATCTCTAGAACAGTAAATCGCAAGGATCGAAAGCTATGCCGACAGCTGGTGACATGTTATCTGTGACTTAATACATTTTTAATACCGGACAGAAACGGTTAACTTTTGTGAACAGACGTGCTGACCCATCGTGACGGCACAGCTGCATGCCAAGAGCAGGCCCGGGGGGGGGAAGATGTGTTCATATCCATCCAGGCGTTTCCAGCCCTGTTGGACCTCGCTCAGCCATGTGAAGTGCTCAAGGTCAGCTGTGGGTCACAGCACACTGCTGCATTAACAAGTGAGTAGGGGCCGGCATTCTTGTAAAAGTCGCGTACGCGGGGAGCCTTTTCTCACACACACACACACACACAAGTGACATTGCAGCCTTTTCCCCACATTTCAGCCACCGGCGACCTCCACACATGGGGTTGGGGTGAGTTTTCCCTTCAAAAACACATTCTGCCAAATTGGTGTAACTTTGTAAACATTAATCTTTTCCCCAGGGCTAGCGTGAAAAGAGTACCACCAAGAGGAATACCGTTTGACATATCTTTCTATTTATTTATTGTCTTTAGGTGAATACGGCCAGCTAGGACACAAGACCTTACTGAGCTCAGATGAGCCGTCCTGTGTGGACTTCTTCAAAGAACAGGGCTTACGTGTTGTAGACGTGGTTTGCGGCCCGTGGAACACATTTGCTGCTGCGGTCGTGAAGAAGGAGGTTCAGCCCTAATAAGTTGTTGTGGAGAAGGAGGTTCAGCCCTAATAACCTCTTTGGCAGGTGTGGTTAGTGACCTTTTTGGAAGTCGTAAAACACCCCACGGACTTTCACGAGAATTTATTAAACGGTTAATAAACATGTACAGTGTATGTTCTCTTTGCATCGTTTGAGTGTTTGTGAAACTTGGGACACTTGTGAAAAAAAAATTTCTTTTTATATATATATAGATTTCTAAAAATAGAAGTAGGAAAGATATCACAAAATCGTAAAAAATCCACAGATCAATAAATTAAGTCATGATAGCTAAAATTGTTCTAATACTATTGGGGGAAAAGAGCGAGTACAAGAAAATCAGTCGCTTGTTGTCTCAATCTGCAGTATGTCTTCACAGCACAATCTTGAAAGAACTGGGGAGAGAAATGTGCTATGGTGAGATTTCTATTGCACTCTCCAAACACCGAACTGAGTAAAACATTTACATTTAAACATTTACATTTAAGCATTTAGCAGAAGCGACTTACAATTAGTAGCCTAAATTACTTCACCTATGAACTGGAAAGTATAATTTGCTCCTCAAAACAATTATTATTTACAATAATCACTCTTCAAACAGTCAATAATTACTAACTACAAAGTGCTTAACATTCTTAGTGTTTATCTAGCAGGGAGGATAGAATAAGGATTGTTAGTGGGATTAGTGCTATGAGGTAGAAAGATCGGTGGCCGAGGTACCGTTACCGAGATGAATTCTGAAGAGGTGGGTTTTAAGTAAAACACGTATATATTAACAATCTGTATGATCCTCACCTCACAAAATCCGGTGATCTTGAAATGACGTGTTGAAACTCTGAGAGATTCACCGTTCCATCCTTGTCAATGTCGGACTCTTCAAGAATCTACAAGTGTATTAAGAGGGTCATCAGTGACGCAGCTGTCAACGGCACACAAAAAAAAAAAAAAACAGCCCTTGAATCTCATATTGTGGACACTGAGAGCCTGGCTGAACGCACATTGGTGATGAGCTGCCTCATTTCCTCCGGGTTCAGCCTTGTATCGTCCGTCTCGCCGGTTAGACAGTTGACCAGTTTCTCCAGGTCTCCGCCATCCAGGGTTCCGTCGTCATCGAAGTCTGAATAGATCGAAACAACGATCGGTATTAAGCCGTACAACCGGGCCTGCCATTCAAATGCCTGCCGAATCATTATTGCCCCTCAATTACCAAAAATCCGGAATGCATAGTGGGACTTGATCTCCAGAGTTGCGGAGTCGCTGAAGGCGCTTAGAAGGTCCAGGAAATCCTCAAATGTCAGACTTCCATCTTTCCGATCAGATGTTGAGAACACGTGGCAGATTCTTTTTCTGAACGGGTTGGACTTGACGGGAAAAGTCACAGGTCCAACGGTCAGTAACATTATAGTCGTCGGCATGGCAACATACAGACAACAGAAGCCTGCTTTGAGCACTTTCGCCAAAATACATGTTGCCTATAAACAATTATATTTCTGTTTACAATTGGGTTTCTTTTTACCTTGAGTTCGGGAAGTGTGAGAAAAGCCTCCATTGGTACTCTTGGGTTTGGAAGGGCTTTGTCTTCTTTAGAGAGTAGTTCAATGAATCGTTTGTGTGCACTAAACGAAGGAAGCGTCATAGCTACGTTGATTATCATTGATCATCGTAAACCATTTCTAAACAAGCAAGCACAAATAAACGAGTAATTACAGAAATTCACATGGCTTCGGTCTAACTTACTGAAGAATTTCTTGCTTTGTTAAAAATGTCAACTCCTGAAATGAAGAGAGAGTCATTAGAATATTATAGGCCTATATTTGTGTCAGTTTTCATCGTGACATGATTATTCTTCTCAGGATAGATACAACTCGTTATTTACCAATAATGACACTTTTTTTTTAGTAGCATTATGTCGTTGTTGTCGTTTACTGACTGGTACAGTCGTATGACAAAAGGTGTGGAAACGTTATTTAACAAACTACGCAGGCCTGTCGGGCTCATATTACGTTCGGTAGACTAACGTTACTTACTTGATATTCTGAGAGCAAATCCTTTCCTAGCTGGCTTGCTGTTGTTCCCATGTTGTAATGTTCGTCCAAACGTATATGTATTTACTTTTTCTACACAAACTAAACTTTTCCCCGTCGCTGGGTTATTTACTTCCTTTTTCCTGCATACGCAAGATTCCCGTACATCTCATTTGCATACAAGGTGCATACACCACAATGAACCAACAGGGGGAAGTCTTTGTACACGCTTTCCAAAGCCGTAAATCAAGAGTTTGGACAACTCAATAATAGACGCCATTTTGTTACCTAAAATGAGATTAATTGCACATGTGATTGTGCCAATGGTAATTATGTTTGAATGTATTCAAATAAAAATGTTAAAATGTATTAGTAAATACTACTTTTATTAATACTTTTTTTCACATACTGCTGCTTGACATAGGCTACATGTGGGAATAATATTGAGGCCTTGTATTATCTTATGCTGCATTATAAATTCAATAGCCTACATGGGCTACAGGCAGAAGTGGTTGCAACAGCTCCACCATCACACCATGTAACAGACAATTCTTTGGCTGCTCTATTCAAAAGGCAGAATTCGTGAAGAAGTCTTTTTCCCAAATTGTCAGAATATTTTGAAATAAACTTCTTCTGCGTGACTTCTTTTGTGAACGTCAGAAAACAGCCCCCCTGTGATAATCGACTACAGGCACTGAATGGGGGGCTATCAGAGAACGGAAGGAGAGAAAGGTGAAACACCGACTGTACAGTCATTTTATACAGTTTACAGTTTTTGAGGTAAACGGACCCGGTGTGTCTCTGTAGGGATCCCTGCCATGTTGTCAGACACTATAATAACATTTATGATCCTGTCAGTGGGGAAAACACAAGATTGTCCCACAGGATTACACTGTATAGCCGTTTGACCTTGGGTAAGAAAATGGCGCCTATTGTTGAGTTGTCCAAACTCTCTTTATTTACGGCTTTGACAGTATCCAACAGTGTCAGGTGGACCTGTGAACATGCCATAGAACATGCCATAGAACATGCCATAGAACATAACATAGAACACAACATAGAACATGCCATAGAACATAACATAGAACATGCCATAGAACATGCCATAGAACATACCATAGAACATAACATAGAACATTCCATAGAACATAACATAGAACATGCCATAGAACATAACATAGAACATGCCATAGAACATACCATAGAACATAACATAGAACATGCCATAGAACATAACATAGAACATCCCATAGAACATAACATAGAACATGCCATAGAACATGCTATAGAACATGCCATAGAACATAACATAGAACATGCCATAGAACATAACATAGAACATGCCATAGAACACAACATAGAACATGCCATAGAACATAACATAGAACATGCCATAGAACATGCCATAGAACATACCATAGAACATAACATAGAACATAACATAGAACATGCCATAGAACATGCCATAGAATTGAATTGAAACACAACTGAAAACAAAGCGTTATAGACCACAGCCACCCACGTCGCAGACTGTTCAACCTTCTGTTGTATGGCAACTGATTCTGTACACTGCGCACATTGTAACTTTATTTAGATTACAGTCCCTTTATTCTGTTAGCTTTTATTTATTTTAATTTTATTTTTTTCCCCACTGTAATATATCTTGTTGGTTGGCCTAGACCCAGCGTTTTCTTACCATTCATGGCTGCTGCTTTTGAATTATTATTTGACAAATAAACTTGGAAACATTCTGTTAAAACAATAAGTTCACTTAGCATTAGGCTACTGTAGAACTATGTTTCTATTTAATTAGAAAAACATTCAACACTATTATAATATTGTACTAATGTTTACTTACTCAGCTCTACTGCTCTTCTTATTTTTACTCTTAAAACGTACTGTGTATATATATTTACATTGTTTATATTTTTAATACTTATATTTTCTTATCGTTCTTATATTTAGACGATGTTTGACATGCACCAACAATACCAAAACAAATTCCTTGTATGTGTAAAAAAACGTACTTGGCAATACAGCTTTTTCTGATTGATTCTGATATTCTTCTTTTTACCATTATATCCATACCATCTTTGTCAGCGTAATACTGTATGTCTGTGTATGTAATATTAAGCGTGGCCAGTCTGTTACATATTCAGTACATGAGCGAGCTACATAGAAAGGGTCAAAACAACTATCATAGCTTTATTGATCTAAACTAAAATGTAAACAGTGTATCATTTACATTTAATTGTTACTTGCTATACATAACATAAAACACCATATATAACACAAATACAAAACAAATGTAAAAATGAACAGCTATGTTTTAAACCATCAGCCATCAATTAGTTAATAAAACCTCAAATCTGCCATTGTGTCAAGTGATAAGTGCATTCTTTTACAATGAAAGCCAACTTGTAATAGTCATTTTCATACAGGTTTTTGAGGCTGCAGAGGAACCTTAAAGCACAGGAACCTTGTTAAGTAAACCTTTCCAGCTCCCAGCTTGTTTCTGAAAGAAAGAAAGGAATAAAGAGAATTTATTTAATTATGTAATTCTGTCAGATTCATTCAATATTTGTAACTTCTACTTGTATGTTCTCCGTGTTAAAGACTATTGTACCTGAAATGTGTGTCCCCTCCTTGGTCTCAGCTGGCACGCCCACACCATATTCATTCTCCCCGGTAACTCTGAAGAAGTAAACTCCACCCTCCTCTAGGTCAGGTACCTTGCAGGACAGACGGGGACAGCTGGCAGTGAGCCTGCTCCATCCTTTCTTGCTGATATCTTTCATGTCCACCAGGTAGTTCTGAACAGGAGCCCCTCCCTCGTTCTCTGGAATGCCCCAGGCCACGGTGGCAGAGGTCCTGGTCACATCTTTGACTCTGAGGTGAGTTGGAGGTCCAGGGGAGTCCAGAACTCTCACGTTCAGGGTCAGACTGGCAGTGCCAGCATCGTTCTGCAGTTTTACGGTGTATTTACCGGAGTCGTCGCGAGTTGCCCGTTCAATGGCGACCGATGTGACGGAGCTTGTATTGTTGATCATACCTCTGACTCTCAGGTCTGTATCTGCTTTGTCCCATGTTACAGTGGGGGCTGGTTTGCCCGTAAACGGCACGGTTAAAGTCAGGGAGCTGCCAGCTTTAACAATGAGCGTCTTCCTCATCTCATTGCTGATATCTATCGCGGGTTTCTCCTCTCTTTCAATGGCCACTTGAGGATCTGATTCTGGGCTGGGCTCACTGACCCCAATCTTGTTGATGGACCTGACGGTGAACACGTACTCCTCTCCTGACGCAAGCCCACCCACCGTGATCTCTGTGTTGTCAGTGTCTAGAACGCCAACACCCCATTCGTCTTCAGCTGCTCTTCTGTATTCAACTCTGTAGCCAGTCACAGCTGCTCCGCCATCAAACAGGGGCTTGTTCCATGACAGAGTGACCGAGGACCTGGAGGAATCGGTCACTGTAGGCTTTGCTGGAGGGGAAGGTAGAAACTTGGGGTCGTCTGCCAGCATCAGTGGGCAGGGGATGCTGGGGGCACTTTGTCCTGCAGTGTTCTCTGCGAAGACTCTGAATTCATATTCGCATCCCTCACGAAGGCTGGAGGCCTTGACTCGCAGGTCATACACAGGTTTCTTATTGACCCGTACCCAGCGCAGGCCCTGCTTCTCCCTCTTTTCAATGACATAACCACTGATGGCACTGCCTCCGTCGGAGGCGGGCCTCTTCCAGCAGATGGTCATAGCTTCGCTGGTCGCAGCGGTGACCTCGACATCGGTAGGAGGCGACGGAACAGTGAAGGGATCCACAGCTTTGACGGGCTCGCTTTCAAGTACCTCACCCTCGCCGTACCTGTTCACTGCTCTGACCCTAAATAGGTATTCGTTTCCTTTAAGGAGCTTGGTAATTCTGCATGTCGTTGCAATCAGGTCGGCGTACACCAGGGTCCAGGCTACACGACTGGTTTCACACTTCTCAACAATGTAGTGCATTATTTCCGCACCGCCAGTCTCATGAGGAGGCCCCCATTTCAGGGTGCATTTCTCCGATGAAAGTCCAGACACTTCCAGGGGTCCGGCAGGTGGTCCGGGCCTGTCCAGCACCTTGCAGTTGATAGTCTTGGATCTGGTGCCCCCTACATTCTGTAGTGTCAGTGTGTACTGGCCAGAGTCTTTCCTGATGCAGTCTCTGATAAGCAGAGACGTATGCGTCTTTGTTGAGGTCACCTCAATCCTTGCCTTGGTGTCAATCTTCCTGTCATTCTTAAACCAGGAAACCGCAGGCGGAGGACGGCCAGTGATCTCGGCATCTAGTCTCAGGAGTTCTCCTGCATTGACAACAACCACCACCTGTCTAAATGTGTCCTCCAAGGTAATGGTCGGTGGTTGGACATCATGCTTCACTATTACCGCTCCGGTTCCCTCTGAGGGCGCACTGAAAAGTTCAGCTGCATTCCTGGCAATAACATGGAAATCGTATTGGGCACCCTCCGTGAGGCCTGTCACTTCTAAGTAAGTGTCCAGTAAATTGGTGAAATTGCACTTCAGCCAACAGCCATCCGGGAGCTCTTTACGCTCGACGATGTAGCCAGTTATTTTGGCCCCCCCGTCGTATTCGGGCTTCTCCCAGGAGAGAGAAACGGAACCATTAGTGATGTTGGTGACTGTGAGGTTGCTTGGAGGATCGCACTGGTCTCTGGCCGCTACAGGCTCAGAAGCCTTGCTGCACTGTCCAACACCAGCCATATTTACAGCACAGACGCGGAACTCGTATATCAGGCCCTCTTCGACACTTGTTACTTTGAATTGATTCTCAGCCACCGGGCCTCTATTTAACTTTGTCCAGAGAATGCTGCTTTGGTCTTTGCACTCAATGTGATAACCCATGACAGGGCTGCCGCCATCGTACTCTGGCCTGCTCCATGCAACCGCCATGACAGACTTTGAAGCGTAGGCAATGTGGAGGTCTGTTGGAGGACCAGGGGGCTTGAAGGGGTACTGGGCCACTACAGGTTCAGAGTCGACAAAGTGACTCTTGCCATAGCGGTTCTCGGCAGCGATGCGGAACTGATATTCAGTGCCTTGTGTCAGGCGGGAAATTTTGATTGATGTTCTGGCAATTGTGGCTGATACCGTCTGCCATATTGTGGAGGTCGTGTTCCTCTTCTCGACAACATAGTTATTTATTTGACATCCTCCGGTGTATTCTGGGGGTCCCCATGACAGAGACACAAAGTCAACACTGATCTCATCCACGCTAATGTCCCTTGGTGGTCCAGGCCGATCAAGGACATTAACAAAGATCACATCTGACTTAGTTCCAACTGAGTTGCTCAAAGTTATCTCATACTCTCCGACATCCATCCTTGTCGCATTTTTGATAGTGATATGAGACGAAGTCTCGGATGTGAGCACATTTATCCTGCTGGTTTCTTTCAGGATGTTTCCATCTTTTTTCCAGACCACCTCTGGCTGTGGTATACCTCTGAAGGGAACATCAATCTTTAAATCATTTCCTGCCTTTACACTAAATGTGTTGGATAGCAAATTAATGAAGGGTTCAGCAGTGATGTTATTCGCAGTTACAGGTGCCAACAGGGACTTTGGTTCACTCTTTCCCTTGTCATTCACGGCTGTTACTCTAAACACATACTCCTCTCCTGTTGACAGCCCATTTATTGTTGCTTCCGGTGCTTTACTATCTGCGCATACTGTCCATGTATTATCTCTGCTAGCTTTCATTTCCACAACGTAGCATGTAACTCTGCTTCCACCATCATGGCCAGGTTTCTCCCATGAGAGTCTCACACTGTTGCTAGTAATGTCACCAACTGTGATTTTACCTGGTGGCAGAGGAGCCTCAGACACCTGGACAGCCTCAGTTGTCTCTGCTGGCGGTCCAACACCAAACTCATTCACAGCCAGAACACGGAAATAGTAAAAACATCCTTCCTGGAGGTTGTCAATCTTGTACAAATTTCTGACACAGTTGCTACAGACACTCATGAATGTCATTCTGGCTTCTTCTCTCTTCTCAACGATGTAGTGAGAGATCTTTGCTCCTCCGTCAATGAGAGGTGGCTCCCAGGAAATGGATACGGAATCTCTCTTTACATCCTTCACTTCAAGGTGGGTTGGTGCACTGGGAGAATCCAAAACTCTGACATTGATGAAAGCTGATTTGGAACCACAGCAATTCTGAAGCGTTAACACATACTTCCCTGTATCAAATCTGTTGACATTTTCAATGAGTAACACAGTATGAGAGCTGGTGACTTCAATCTGGGCACGTTCACTGATAATGCCATCTGACTTTGACCATTTGACCCCAGGCTCTGGCCTCCCTCTAACGGTAACAAAGAGGCGCAAGGTGGAACAAGAACGAATGTTAACAATCTTTCTCAGGTCATTATCCAACTCAACTTCCGGCGCCTCTAGTTTCTCAGCAGCCATTACAGACTCGGGCAGGTCCACATGTTCACCCAGTCCAGCAATGTTCACCGCATGTATACGAAAGTTGTATTTCACATTCTCCCTGAGTCTTGTCACAGTGTAGTGTGTGTTCTCTACAGCTGTGGGCGGCGTGCATGTGGCCCATTCATCCTCCTCTGCCTCTTTCATTTCAACCACGTACCCAATAATGGCCGCCCCGCCGTCATAGATGGGCGGACACCAAGCCAGAGTAACGGAGCTGTTTGAGTGGTCTGTCACTTTGGGATTTGTAGGAGGGCCGGGTGAATACGTAGCCTCACATGCCCTAATGTACTGGCTCGGCTCACTGGGTGCACCAGCACCGGCAGCATTCTCTGCCGACACTCTGAACTCATAGCAATGTCCCTCCGCCAGCCCCGTGCATCGAAAACGAAGGTCGTTGACTCTTCTCTTGTTGCATTTAGTCCACCTGATGGCATCTTTATCACGCCTTTCTAAGATGTACCCATCAATCTCGGAGCCTCCGTCACTATCGGGCCTTTCCCAGGTCAGCAATATCGAGTCTCCGGAAACGGAGCTCGCCTGAGGGGTTGAGGGCGCGCTTGGTGTGGTAAATGGATTTTGCGCAACAAAAGGGTCCGAGTCCAACGGTTCCCCAACACCAAATTTATTAACGGCAGTGATTCTAAATATATATTCTTTTCCAGGCACCAGCTTGGTCACCTTGTAGCTGAGAGCTTGTATTTGGGGCTCAACGGTTGTCCACAAGACGCGGCTGGTCTCCCTCTTCTCAATAACAAAGTGAGAAACAGTCGCACCACCGTCATTTAAAGGGTGGTTCCAGTAGAGTTGACATTTCTCAGCACTAACAACTTTCACCTTTAGAGGTCCATCTGGCGGACCTGGTCGATCCAGGACCTTTACATTAACTGGAATGGTGACAGCTCCACCAATGTTACTCAGGCTTAGGACAAACTGCCCTCCATCTGCTCGTGTGCATTCCCTGACAGTCACACTTGTATGAGTGAGGGAGGTTCTGACTTCCATTCTGGGTGTGCCTTTGCTGATTTGCTTCCATTCTTTCAACCACTCTACCTCAGGGAGGGGCTTCCCAAAGTACTTGGCTTCAATAGCAAAGGTCTCACCGGCCTGAATAACAGTTACGGTCTTAAATTTAGGGTCCATTGATGCTGTGGGTGCCTCAATAACATCCTGAGCGGTGATTGTTAAACTGGTGGAGGGCGCGCTCCAAACACCTGCACCGTTTCTGGCCGTTACTCTGAACTCGTAACTCTGGCCACCTGTCAGGCCAGTGACTGTAAACTGGGTTTCCATTATGTTGGTGAAGTTAGCCTTCATCCATCTGCCACCTGGTAGGTCCTTTTTGTCAACAACATAGCCTGTGATGCTGCTTCCTCCGTCATATCGGGGTTTCTCCCACCGTAGCGTGACGTGCTCCCTGGTAATCACAATAGCATAGAGGCTTTCCGGGGGGTCACATGGATCTCTGGCCACGTAGCATTCAGAGATCTCAGAGGATGGGCTGATTCCGGCAGTATTCTCAGCAAAAACTCTGAACTCGTACTCGATGCCCTCCTCTAGTCCAGATGTTTTGAAGCGAGCATCGGCTATAACAAGCTTGTTCAGCTTGGTCCACAAAATGCTGTTCTTCTCTTTCCGTTCAAGGTGATAGCCAATGATGGGGCTACCTCCATCCTGGAAGGGAGGTTCCCATTCAACCACCATGTTGTGCTTTGACACTGTGGACACAAAGGGAGCACCGGGAGCAGCCGGCTTGCTGAAAGGATACTGTGCAACCACACCAGGAGAGGTGATGGACGTGCTCTTGCCATACCGGTTTTCTGCAAACACCCTGAACTGGTATTCATTGCCCGTCTTCAGCTTGGTGGCCTTGACGGTGGTTCTTACCGTTGTTGCTGACACAGTCTGCCATTCCGTAGTTGAGGTGTCACGTTTCTCCACTAGATAGTTCTCCAGCTGACAGCCCCCTGTGTATTCTGGTGGCTCCCAGGAGACCGTGACGAAGTCGGAACTGACCTCCTCAATCTTTACAGGACCTGTGGGTGGGCCAGGCCGTTCGAGAACAACTACAGTTATTTCTCCTGTTGCTGTGCCACCCCTGTTGCTCGCTATGATAGAGTATTGGCCAGAATGATCCCTGTTGGCATTTTTGATACGCAGAGTAGTTGAGTTCGCTTTATTTGAAACATCCATCTTTGTTGACTCTTTAATTGTCTGATCATCTTTTTTCCATTCGATCTTTGGTGCTGGTTGTCCAATCAGTGGGATCTCCACTTTCAGATCTTCACCACCTTTGACAGTGAATGTGCTAAATGTTATCTGGAGTTTTGGTGTTATAACCTTTTCCTTATCTTTAGTAGATTTCTGTGAATTGTCAAGTAGACCTGTAATAAACAAACAAAATATATACATTACATGTGTAAAAAAACATGTTTTTAAACACAAAGCTATACAACTTTGAATATTCTTCAGATACAGCTGAAGAATTATCATTTTTTAAATGAATGCAGTACATTAATAAATGGCACTACAGACACTCCTTTTGGGATGTTGAATTGTTGAATTGTGTGGAGGATTGAATCCTCTGTATTAGTGTTAGATAAGCAAGTTTGTCAGGGTTTGTCGGATCACCCTGAGA
Organism: Percopsis transmontana; assembly: GCA_025447815.1. Lineage (NCBI taxonomy): Eukaryota > Metazoa > Chordata > Actinopteri > Percopsiformes > Percopsidae > Percopsis > Percopsis transmontana. The sequence continues at coordinate 4,183 of JAOEHI010052730.1, read as the reverse complement.
AACCAAATCAAATATTGATGTTTTCAGCTTTTAGCGATGCAAAAGCAGAGCTTACATCACTTATTGATCAGCTATTTAAATTAGTTGTGTTTTAGGTAGGTAGGGGCTTTAAAGAAAAAGGATTTTACATTTTATAACCTAATTCAAAATCTATATTACCATGTTGTTTTGCATGCCATGTACAGATAAATGTATAGTAAAAAGTAAAAGCTCTAATCACTTTCTAATTTGGGGCATTGACTAATACATTCTAATCCAGGCTACATACCGTTAACAATGGGTTTGGTGGGTGACTCTGAATCCTTTGCAGTTAGCCTCACCTCCCGATCTGATTTCATATTTATATTTAGAGTGTGAGCTTTATCTTCAGCTCCAGAGACCATCTTAAAAAATAAAAATAAAGTATGTAGAATTATACAGATTACAGATCTGAATTGTAACTGTGCCATATCTTTGATTACTGATAACGGCAATTGTTAAATAATAATTTCTATATTTTTGGGATCATACACAGGAATAAACCCTTTTTTATTTTATCTTAATATTGGCCTTAGCATTTACAACATACTATGGTAATGACTATGGTCTTTTGGCAGGACAAACTCTTGGTGTAAAAATAACTTTAGAACAGCACAGCTGAGTAGACTGGCCACTTCTCCGATGAACAAGTTAAATGGTTCAGACTCATAACGGCTCCTAAACCATTTCCCTTTACAAATATGAAACCCTGCTGGGACTACAAAACAACACAAAAATAATGACTCTAAGCAGTATATGCTATCAGTATCCTTTCTGTTAATAAATGTCAAGGTTCTTAATTCAATGGTTAAAACAAATGTAGCCTACTCACTTGATTTTGATTTGCTTCCATATTCACTTGTTTTTCTTTCTTCT
>JAOEHI010052729.1:0-16244 GCA_025447815.1 Percopsis transmontana | reverse complement strand
CCCCCCCCACCCACACCCACCCAACCCCAATCTTTCTTTTTTTCCCCCCCCCGTGTTGTTTTGGGCCCCGGGGGGGGGGTGGGTGTGGGGGGGGGGGGGGGGGGGGTGGAGGTATCCTCTCAAAGCCGGTGCACTTTGCTTTTGTAGAGGGAGAAACGGAGCACAGAAGCGCCACAAGCGGTTAGTCGCGGCGGAGCCTGGCGAGAGGACGCAGCGCAAGGAAGGGGAAAAAAAAAACAAGCCCCGGTGCGTCTGAACGATATCACAGCAGCATTTAAGAATAAAACAATCCACTCTCCAGCGGCTTGGCGGGTTTCCCCCCCTGACGGAAGAGCGTGCGGAGGACGGGAGGGGAGGGAGAAGGCAAAAAAAAAACTCTGACGACCGTGGTCCCAGGTTTCCCTCGTCTGCGGTCCTCCTTCTTCCTGCTCTTGTAAAATGTGTTCCTTTCGTTTCTCCCTATCCTCTCCCACTCCTCCCAGAAGACTCTGTCTCTCTCTCTTTCTCTCTCTCTTTCTCTCTCTCTCTCTTTCTCACTCACACGCTGGCTCTCTCTCTCTCTTGCGCGCGCGTGCTTGCTCTGTCGCTCAGCCTCTCTCTCTCTCTCTCTCTCTCTCTCTCTCTCTCTCTCTCTCTCTCTCTCACTTCACACTGACAGGACGGTAAATGGGGGGCTCGTCCGTAGCTGAGAGCAGAGCCGAGGACCGCCTCCACCTACATCCAAACCAGCCGGTAGGAGGGACTTGAGGGGATCCAGACACGGAGCAGCGGGCTGCAGCTTTTCCACAACCTGGAAGAGAGAGAGCTGGGGAGAGCAGGGAGGAGAGGGGAGAGAGGAAAGGGGGGAGGGATGGTGGCAACGCGAGGAGTCGATTCCCCCTACTGGCTGCATGTGGAACAGACACTTCCTCTTCTCCCCACATTCAGTTCCAAACCATGATGAGATAAAGAGATAAAGAGATAAACTCAAGGGCCGACAAAATGCCTGAGAAATATTTCCTCAGTACAGAATTTCTAATTTGTCTGTTAAACAAGATCCACTACTAACCACTATTGTGTTTAAATACAATAATAACTATAAAATAAATCATAAAACACAAAGCATACACAGTAAATCTTTCACTCAAATTTGACTATTATGATATTTAGCTAAAAGACAATTGGGTGTGCGAAAGAATGTATATATAGTTTAAGGCAAGAGAGATTAAAGAATAAAATAAAAAGAAAATGTATTCCTCAAACACAGTCATTTGGCTTTGGTACAATAAAACTAGCAAGCAAGGGGCTCTTCTAAACAACTAATAGAAAACAGAGAAAGTTGTTTGTGGTCACACGGAACACGTCTATATGTTACTCTGCCAAAAAGTTTATTTCAAATCGGAGACTGCATTCCTTGCAATTTTGAATGCATACGTTGGATTGAGTGTATAGACGGGCATTGAACATGCACATTTTAACTAAACGGGTTGTTATGAAACAAATTATTTAATAAAGGAAATATAAATTTTATTGTTCTGAATAAATAAAAACATACATTTATTTTACAAAATGAAAAAAAAGATTTTAATAAGTTTAAATAGTATGTATTTAACAATGAGACCCATACAAAAGTTCAATTGGTGCAGGCGGGGGCTAAAAGAAAGAAATTTTGATGGACGAAAATCACGTTGGACCTACGATTCAATTCATCATATTCGGTGTGACCACAATGCAAGTTCACCAGGTGCACTATAGTAACGTACACCAAGTATCGCATGAAAGCACCGTTAGTCGAAACAGCCCTGAGTAACTCCAGAATGATGCAAAATGACCATGACCGGTCGGATAATGAGTGTTTCACTAACCAAATGTAACCTGAGATCCACATGTTCAGACACATGTGGCCACACACACAGATGGAGAGCAGTTAACCTGAAGGCCACAAGGGCATTCTCGGTGGACCCTGGGCCACGTGTTCATGGGCACTGTTTTTCACGCAACCAATTAGCAAATTGACTTCACGTTTCATTTAAAAAGTAAATGAAAACACACTCCATTTTTGAGGGAAATTACAGCCAGAGACTGCTCCATGAAAAGATTGTATGTACTGTACAGTAACTAAAGCTGTATTGCAATGGATTTTTATTTACTGTGCAACAGTTGAGGTAAGTCAGCGCAATTTGTCAGGCCTATTAGTTAAGACATGTTTCCTACCCTTAAAAGGTTCCACCTACAACACAGCTGTGTTACAACTTACATCTGTATTACAACTCCCTATGGCAAACCAACAGCAACATCGGACACAGCTACTACACATATACTGTAGCTAATACGAAGATATTACATGTCCTCAATGTTTACAATGTTGCAGTACGTTGTATATCATATGGTATATTTGTTCTGTATCTAGATAGCTAAATAACTAGAAAGAAATAAAGAAAGAAAGAAAGAAAGAAAGAAAGAAAGCAAGAAAGAAAGATTTTTCTCTTTCCCGTTCTTGTTGTCCTTAAGTAAGGTGTCAACATATCCTTATTTTAAGAGAAAGTTGTGTCTACAAAGCACCAGTGCATGGTGGGTAGCAGGCAGGCAGGCAAACAAGATCAATAATCGTGGCAGAAACCCAGGGACCAAAACAAGGCATGGAGGAAAAAGGGCAGCCCTCTACAGGCTTGTGAGAGAAAACATAATTATCAGATAGGGCATCTTTTATCCCTATCTGAGATGATGATGCAGATATCGATTACGGATTACCAGATTAACGGCACTTGGACCGACTGGGCATAAACTCAAGGTAGCCGGGCAGAGAGGAGGAGGTTGAAGACACATAAGTGTAGAGAGAGACAGTACAGTAGATAATAGAGAGAGACAAACATTGCACTGGGTGACTCTGTGAAGTCATCTCTAAGTTAGTAGCGGATGTTTATAATTGCACCGTAAATGAACTAAGTATTAACAAGGATAGGGGCTGGGAGCGGAAACTTTAAACACAAATTAGGCTGATTGCATTTTATAAATTCCAGTGGAACTAGCAGCCACAGTGCGGAAACCCAGACGGAGTACCATTACACAGACAGTGGTCAGATAAACCATTAATATTTATGGAACCGGCCATTAACAATTAAGGGTGGCGAATTGAGACTTGACTCCTGAAACTAAAGAACTTGACCTATGACCTCATATCTAAAACTAGACCGTCTCAACTGGAAGGCAGACCTCGAGTCTGTGACTTTGCAAAGGAAAGTTTATAAAAGCGTGATTACATTAAGGAACGATAGAGAGAGAGAGAGAGAGAGAGAGGTTACACACGGTGTACGCAAATAAATACAGGGTATGTGTGTGTGTGTGTGTGTGTGTGTGTGTGTGTGTGTCATTTCCTGGAACCTGACCTGATAGATGTGGGTGAGTGTGTGTGCGTGTGTGTTCTGCCCTGGCGCAGTTGGAAGTGCTCTGGTCTGAATCAGTCGGACTGACGTCAGAGCACGCACAGAGGTGAGCTGGAGCCAGCTGTTTGATGAAGAGAGATCAAGAGAGAGAGTTATGAACAAGGTGAGAGTGTACAATCGACTTTTTTTTTTTCCTCTTGGGCTCTCTACGACTATGATTGATAATCATCCCCGGATTCTGACTTCCTGCCAGAGAGCAGGGGCAAAGTAGGAACTCAACAGCTGGAGCAGCGACCAGCGGTCTGCAATACAAAGTGTGAAGAACAGGCGAAAATTTTTATATCGACAGATAATTATTGGCATTTGTTTCGACCTGCTTTGATTTGATTGATGGGGCCAGAAAACTTAGAGTAGGCCTATTTTTATTTTCTTTGATCAGCAACTTAGCGGAAATCATCTGGATTGCGCTGATTAGGCAAACGTCAAACGTCCAAAGCAGTTAAAAATAAACCATGAAAATATTCTTTGGACCAAATCTGACAAACACACACATTGTTAAAAAAAAAAAAAAAAAAAAACTGCTGATGCCGGTCCTATTGAATCACAGTCTACATCGAGAGTGTGAGTGAGTCACTCACAAAATATTAAAATAGACAAAGGGGGGCTGGGGGAGCTAAAGTGATTATGATTACAATTACCTCCCAGGCAACCCAGATGAGGCTAGTAATGGACTATGTCAGCTTGGTCACTAAAAGTTTAGTACAGTCAGGCCTACGTTTGTCCAAAACCTTGTTTTCCATTTAGTTTGATCTTAATTAACCTGAATTTACCAGCTTTGCATAACGTTTTGTAAAAGGCAGCCACTGAGGATAATTGTCTAGCACGCATCTTGTGCTAGTAGACAACGCTTCATCTTCGGATACCCTTCGATGTCACTTCCTGCAGGAAGATTTCCGGCCTGAACAAATGAGCTTCTAGCAGCTAAACCCCCGAGTGTATTGAATTGTGATTTCTTGTTTATACACTTAATTGTTTATTTATATAAGAAGAATGAATGTGCTCTGTGTTCATGAAAAGTTAGAAATTGTAGGTTTAACAAAACACAATAAACGAAACTTAAAATAACAAAGAAAAAAATAGAACATTTGAAACAGCAGAAACCAATTTAGAATTATGAGTGGTCACGTTGGAACAAAAACAATGGAGAAAAAAATATTTCCTGCCCACAAAAAATCCCTAGAAATCCCGGGACGATGTCTTCTTGTTCAAGCTGCCCGAGAAAAGTAAGAGGCTGCGTTTCTTCTTGTTGCCCGGACAGTCGTGGGCGTTTCCCAGATGCATGGAATTTGAGGGAAGCGCTGGCACGGTGCCAGAGAGGCGGCGTGGGGGTTTTAGGGAATAGCTAGGTCTGGTGTTCCTGGAACATCTCTGGGGATGTTGACAGTGGTTCTACTGGGAGAGAGAGCCAGAGCGCTACAGAACCTTGCATGCTGGTATGCAAAAATCTAATAATGTTGGGAAAATAATTAAATCTACACATTTTACAGATTGTTTTCTAAGGGCATTTGTTCATCTGCTTTCCTTTAGTTTATGTTTTTCTAGAACAATTTCTAAAACAAATCAAATAAATACTGTAAAGCTACAGTATTACAAAAGAGTTATGTTTCTTAACTTCAGTTCATCTAAGAACTACTTAGCACATACATGATACATGCTGTCACAACGTAAAGGTTTATTATAGCAATTAACACATAAGGAACAGTGTGTTAATTAGATATATTTGCTTTGGTTACATAAAATGTTTACTGGAGCAGGGCAACATAGCATTTTTGCTTGTAAATATGCTATCCAGCTAGCTTAGGTGTGGCCTTCAAGGAAATTGTTGATTTTTTATTTAATAAGGAGAATATATTTTACAGCCATGGAAAATGTATTTAATACATATATATATTTATTTAAATTATTTAATATATACTTTTGAGCATTCTTGATATTTAGATTTATATTATTATATTTACAAGAATATGCAGTGGTCTCTTAATTTTTTCCATGGCTGTACATATGTTTTAATATATGTTAAATTAGAATTAGTTCAATTCAACAATAACAATGAACTGACGCTGTAAGCAACCTTCGCACGGTTCATACCGGCAAACCTTAAAACTTTGTCTCCAAAGCAAAGTCCATTTGATATTTCATAATAAGGTGAAGATGCCAGCAGGCTGAGTCTAGCTCAACGGCCGGGCTCGGAGACATTTGATGAAACCCAGGCAGCTTTCCAGTGAGTCATTCATTATCTTCTATCACAACACAGAGGAAAGCAATGCAGCCGTAATGAGGGGGAAATATGAGGCCGGCCACGCATGAGTAAAAATGACTCTGAGTGGCCTTTTACTCCGCTACACTCGACATGGGACAGGCGATAGAGCTAAATGAGTAAATTGCACTAGGGGGAAGGTCTCAATTCCAAATGGAAGTCATTGTGACCAGCTCATTTCCTGATGAAGGGGCTTCGAAGAAAAGATCAGAGCTCTTGCAGATGATCCAATACTGGAAAAAAGGAGACCCAGGTCTGGGAGGTTTCTGGGTGTGCATGTATGTGCGTGTGCATGAGCACGCATAAACACACTGTTGCATATGTTGACGTGCACGCATGAGTAATGGCCTACACATATGTGTATGCGAATCTGTACCTGTGTGTGTGTGTCATATCAGGTGGTCTACAGATGTGTGTGCGTGCGTATGTATAAGTGTGTGTGTGTCTCTGCAGAGAAGCAGAGATCACAGGAGGGTGGAGGTTATTCTGGCACCAAAAGGTGAAGTGCTCTTAAGCGGAGGCCAAGGATTGTGTTTCCTCCTTGTCTAGAGGGGGTGCAGGGCAATTTCTCACTTCAACCAACCTTTCTGCTTTGACCTGCGAATCCCCTGCCAGTTCCTCTGGATACAATGCAAACGTACAGCTTTAATAGTAGAGACCATTACATTGATATACATTTACAACCCATAAGTGTACATATAAAATTACATTACAGCCATGTGTTTTGGGGGCAAACTGGTCCGTGTCAAAAAAACAACACTTGCTGCTTGGTATGTTATTTTCATTTCAGTTTGGGAAAAAAAATCTAAGTTCGGGATAGTAGATTATTAGTAGATTATAGTAGATAGTAGATCATTACAATATAACAATCCTATGTCCCAAAAATTGTGTAGGTTCCATTAAGCCTAATATTCCGTTAAAATCCTATTATTTAAACCTGCTATAAGAATGTATCAAAGAAGAAGGTATCATTGAGGGCTGTCCTTCAACAACTCTGCGCCACCCACCACACTTGTTTTGTTGTTTTCTACTCTCTTGTTTTATTCTCGTTAAAATTTCGTTATACAATTTTTTAACGTCAAATTTAAAATGCCTGTAGTGCGACCATGTTGCAGCCATCCCCGTAGTTATCCCTGCCCCTAAAACTCTTGCTAAAACATGGAGGCTACCGGAATGTGTGGTTCATTTGTGATGCTACTTCAAATACCATAAAACATTTTATCAACTTACTGTGCGACTTGTGGGACTTTGAAATATATTGGGGAAATACCTCCCCCTGCTGGAAAAAAGTAAAAATTTATGTAGCTTTAAAGGAGCACAAGGCTGTCATTGTCTACCTTCAGCAGAGGTTTCAATGCATTTAAACAATGAACTCGAATGAAGATAATGGTTGTTAGCTTAGCAAACAAATTTGTGGCTTGTAAACATTGTCTTTACTTACAAAAACCCCAGTTACCATAATATACTACCTGATACGACCCAAACTAACAATACAGCGGACTCAGCGGAAAATTGTAACAGAGCTACAAATGATAATAATAATACCGAAATGAACCAAAAACCACAACGGCCATACTGTGGCACAAACCAAACAGTGAGGTGTGTGTGTGTGTGTGTGTGTGCGTGTGTGTGTGCGTGTGTGTGTGTGTTATTGTAGATGCCCCGGTGTCTGACTAAGATGACTATAAGAGTAAAGAGTTCTAGTGGCTGGGAACAGACAGACCTGTGATAAGGATGAACAGAATGAGTTGGGAGGAGAGCAGAAGTGTTTTGAAGCCCTGCTAAGCCATCCTAGAATGAAGCGAAATGGCCACATGTCAGAGAAGGATGACAAGTGGGAGGGAGGGGACAGAGAAAGAGAGAGAGAGAGGGAGAGAGAGAGAGAGAGGAAGAGGAAGAGAGAGAGAGAAACAGAGCATCCCAATCTAAAAGGAATATTTCACGACGGTAAATGGAGCAGAACTCCATTCCAGCCCTTCACTTAACCTTCAGTGTCTCGTCTTCTGCATGCAAAGAATGATGAACCCTGACGCAGAGAAAGTAAAGAGAGAGAGAGAGTAGAAGAGATGAGTTTGACAGAATAAAGAAAATACGAAAAGAAAGAAAGGTTTGCATACTAAAGATGGGGGCCGGGATCTGCTATAATGTTAAATGCTGATGCTTCGCTACTAGATACTCCAGTGTTTCGCATTGGCGTATCTTTTCGTCACTCGCTGCGGCCTCTGGGAGGTCCGACGGCATTAATAAGAACCATTCTTTCCGCACAATTTTTGCAGCACTCTAGGTATGCCAATTCAGAAATGATAGCACAATTCCGCCGGGCAGCATATCTCCGAGCATACAGTACATTCCTGGGGTCGTTATCGGCGTACTCGTATGGTGTAATACCACCGCCTGGCAGCGTTTTACGAGACAGCACACACATTCTTAGGGCACGCAGCCGTTATGGTGCAACCCCGCAGGGTAACATTTTGATATCGGTGAGAATAAGTGTGTTCTTTGGGGTGATGCACTTTGGCGGTTGGCTCCACTGTGGCGCCTACATAATTAGCGGTGTTGATGTCATCAAAGTGCACCGGCTAAATGGAGCGGAGCGGCTCCGATGAACCCTGCACCTTTAGTGCAACAAGAGGTTGAAAGAAAGAAAGGGGGGGGCATTTTACACAACAAATACTTGCTGACAGAGAGGGTGTAGACGCATTGGAACCACGCTATCTGACAGAAGGGCTGAGACATTTCCATATTTCTGACAGCAATGTGAATGGAGACGGCAAAACAATAACGTGGGCGTGTATGTTGGCCAGTGTGGGTGTGCATTTACTGCTTGTGTCTGCGTTGCAAGGCGGCGTAACAGAGCCAAAAGGGAAGTGAACCATCAAGCACTTTCTTCCACCAAGAAGTGGTCAAGTAGGGGGATATTCCCTCTGCCAAAACGCCACGCCGGGCGACCTCCAAGAGCAACGGCACGCGAGGAAATGAATCATTCGCAAACACGCAAGCAGCCGGGTTCATTTCAACAGCATAAACCCACAAACAGAACCATTCTTATTTTTTCTTATAAAATCTTTAACTTCAACTTTATTTGTATTTTATTCATACAAGACTATAAAATACAAAAAGCCTACGTACAGTAGGGTACATCAAACAGGCAGGGGGCACTGAATGTTGCGGACTTCGGGAGAACAACAGTAGTCCCTAGTTGACCTTCCCAATCATAGACTTGCATACAAGAATAAAGTGCAAAAAGTTCTTACAAGAATAAAGTGCTGCATTTCAGGACATCAGTTACAAGATCCACATGTCATCAATATAAATACAACATGGATATGTAAAAACCTTATGTTATTTAAACAACATAGCTGACAATGTCATCCTCAAAACAAAATCCACATAGTTAGCCAAGGTCGGCAACATTGTGAAACATTATCACAACCATCACCATCAACATAATAAAATAAATATATATATAAATACCATTATCTTCAAGTTTTTTGGAAAGAGAGAGAGAGAGAGAGAGAGAGAGTAGAGAGAGAGGTTGGTATAGAGGACCCACTCATTAATTACTGCTAGAAGGAATGCTGCTTAGGGCTTCTGGCTCTAGGTCACTGCTGTCGAGTTTCCAAGCTGTGTTCTTTCCCCCAAATCAGCGATTGTACATTAATTCAGCTAGCCTTCATTTACGCCTCGTTTTTCACTGAAATGTATATTGGATTCTTTTCCCCTTTTATTTGGTTAGAGTAAAATTGAAATTATAAATCACCGCGAATACCAAAAGTGACATTCCCCCTTTTCCCCCCTATTTCTTCTAAACACAGTACACTCGGGTGTGGGAGGGGCATGTGATCTTGAAATTTTCTGACCAACTACCATGTTTTTGCAACGCTGGTTTCAACCACAAGGGCAACTCCAGACGCAAATCGAGGAGTGTCTCTTTAACTCTTTCACATGTATTTAGTATTCTGAGGAAATTGGCATGGAGGCACAAGTAACCCAGTGACAGCTGGGGGACTACAAATGTGAAGGCATAACCGGGCCTCAGCTGTGTGTGTGTGTGTGTGTGTGTGTGTGTGTCACAGTGTTGTGTACACCCTTGTGTGTATTAGGTGCATAGGGGGATTTGTTCAACCTGTGTGGGCATGCAATTTGTGTGTTCAGGAGGACGTATGCAACACAGCTGGGTATTTGTGTGTGTAAATACACAGATACATGTGTTGGTACCCTTGTTTGTGCTCTTGCACATGTCTTCGTGAGAATGGACTCATGCGCGGCACATTTGCGTGTGTGTGTGAATGACGTGCGCGCTTCCATCTGTGTAATGTCGGGGCCTCCCGTATCCATCAGCGTGGCACAGGCCCTGCCCATACAGTACAGTTCATGTTCAGCGCTGGCTGAAGTCCATACTGTATGATTGCACTGGAGGACCGGCATAATCAGCCGTAATACTTTACAGATGTTATGGTGTTTTTAAAGCCAACGCTACAGCCTCAAGCGTCCGTACTGCTGGTAAGAAAACCTATCTGCACACAAATGTCAGCTTGTGTGTGTGTGTGTGCGTGTGTGTATATTCCGCCAAAAAAGGTGAGGCGCCATCCGACTGAAACACTATGAATTAAGGTCACATTTACAGCTCAGGATAAGTGATTTATGTCCCTCTGCCCAACCCTGTCAGTGACTAATCGCCTCAGCAGAAATAAACAGGTGCACGCTGATTTGCTGAAAAGTGATTTCACAGATGAGGCCCCTTGAATTCGCTGGAGATCCAGCGTAAACCCGCAACGACATGTAACTATGACACTTAACATGACTGAAACAAGGGAAGACACCCATTTTAATCTATGTACGATGCAGCCGCCACCCTTTTCTAATCGCCCTCTTTACCCCTGCTCGCGCCCCTAACCATCAAATGCAGTGCAATATGAAGGGTGGCGGCATATTGCATCCAGGAATTGGAATTGGGAGCGCTTGTTTTTGGGAAATAGGAAATGGATTGCGGTGAGCCCTGCCACGGCCTGAATTCCTGTGGTCTGGCGCATGCTATCCTGTGGCTGGGGGCCGTCCATGGCAGATTTTGGGGGGTGGGGTGGGGTCGGTGCCGGGGATGTCATCGGGAATTCCCCCCGCTAGGTGAGACAGCCGACCAAAATCCCCTCCACTCAGACGACACGAGGTCTCTCTAAGAACGACACTACGGCATGTCCGCACGCTGGAGGACAATGGGCTTTGTCATCGCTTAAGCCCCATCTAAAGAGGTGGTGTTGGAATCCTCGGGTCTTATAAATGGAACTGCCCGCATTTAATGGCTTCTGATGCATAGATAATTACTGCTGTTGACAATTTCAGCATTTTAGCTAACAATTTACAGAAAGTACTGTCTGGTGAAGTACAAGAGTGTTGGCAGTTGTTTGAATGGTTAGATGCATTTGCCTAAACAATCTGAAATTGGCCATTATGAGATAATTACATAATAAAAATGGAGGGGGAGAGTGCAGCGGCTTGTCAGCGGCTTGATGCTGTCGCACAATTTGTGTTGGTGATAGTGTGTGAATTAAAGAGTTTAAATAGAACTAATAAGTAAAACATGTATATGGATTCACACACGGATGCATGCACACACACACACACACACACACAGGGACGCAGTCACTCTCTCCGGCTCAATGTAAACTGTTGAAGCAATTTAAAGAAGCTTTGGCAGCCTTTTAATGGTCTGTCACAGTCTAACAGGTTTAGAGCGCTTACAATAGACCCAGGCACTAAGCCCGACAGCCTGCGCTTAATTGTTCAGAACCTGTGTGTGTGTATGTGTGTGTGTGTGTGTGTGCACTATTAGAGCCTTGCTGTGCCTGTGACTAAGGCCATTGATTCTCATTATGAGGACAGATCCACTTCCACTGTGGTCAACAAGGACAGGCACTTCCTGCCTGTCAGTCAGTCTGCCTGGCTGGAGAGAGAAGGTGAGTAATAAGGAGGATATGGTATGATGAATCTAGTGCCAATTTCTGGTTTTACGCGTCACGGTTCAGGTCAATTCCTCTTTCGCACTGTCACTTTAGAGGACGGAAAAACGATTGTGAAGCCAGAACATTTATGAGAGCGCACAGGTGGTTAATTGTTTGTTTGATTATGTTTTTCGTGTGTGTGTGTGTGTGTTTTGTTTGTTGTTTGTCTTTGAGTGAATCATAAATTATTATTATCATTAATTCTGGTATTTGAAACACTATGCCCAGAATAAAGGCATTAAGAAGCAATATATAAACTCTTAAATGAGTCAAATTACAGTTTAGCTCAGCCCGAAGTGCCTGGTAGTAATATAGTACAAACAGACAAAGCAAATAAAAAAGGTTTTCAATCCTTAATCCACATCACATCACAAATAAAAAAGTGCTTAAAGAGCCTCCTAAATGGCTGAATTTCCAAGCTCTGTGACCCAGAATATGTTTGACAATCTTCTTTTAATTAGGCCTTGAAGACACGACTCCTTCCAACTGCTATCCCCAGAGCTAAATTAATTACTGAGACAAAGCCCGTTCTTGCTCTTGGCTAAGATGAATCATTTCAGCATTTGGGGAATGAGCAACGCTCTCTATTTAAGGGCTGATGAAACAGACTTAGGCACTAAAGACTAAGCTAATGTACTCCATCACAATGTCTCCACAAAAGCTCAACACGGCCTCCCTCGGTGGGATGGACCACCTTTACACCCTGGTGTCTGAGGGGTGCAGGCCTTCTGAGATGGCTACTGTACATCTCAGCAAATGTGGGTTCCCGTACTCTGACGGCCCGTCTGAAATCCTCTATCACCTACTTCATCTTCTTTTCACATTCCTTTTCTTAATCACTCCCTTGTTCCATCTGTTCCTCCATTACTCGCATTCCTTCTTATCCCTCATTCCTTCCCTCTTGTATCCTTTAATCTTTCCGTACTTCCATGCTGCAAAAAAATAGTTGGTGTAAATAATACTTTTAAAGTGAACTTCTTTACCTTATTTCCCCCTTTTTTACAGTGCACGGCCAGTGTACATGTCTCAGCGGCGCCGCCATCTCGCCGCTCCTGGGCGAGCTTACAGATGGTCAGATGGCTGGGTCGGCTGGCATGGGCCAGCGGACACACTCTCACCCACTGCCGGCGGGCAGGTCATTCATTCGGCTAAATGACCGTGTCATCTGTCAGCTCGCATAAACGAGTGTCGGTGAGTTATGGCCAATTTAGCTAATCACAACACAGAGGGATGTGCCAGTGCTCCGTCCCACAGAGAGAGAGAGAGAGAGAGAGAGAGAGAGAAAAGGAAACAAAAACAAATTGCCTGTTATGCACTGGGTACTATACACTTTAGGGCACAGTGGATGAAATGGATGTTGAACATGGATTTTAAGGTTCTCTGTGGAACCAAAAAAGGTTCTATTTGGAACCATTCCAGTTAGGAACGTGCACAATATTTACAACATGATTGGATGTTAATCCACATATTAACATAGGGGAAGGAGAGGGGAAGGGGAAAAAGTTATTAGATAACACAACCTGTAAACAACTAATTTTACAGGTTACAGCAGGGGTCGCCAACCTTGTTGGGACTGAGGGCTACCTGAAGGGTAGGAAATTATATGGAGGGCTACTCATTTAAAAAAATCTTCTCGTAAATTATAAATGTGTTTGTTTAGCTTTAAATTATGAATATTATGCATATAATAGGCTACATATAGGCCTATATTAAGAGGCTATCTGTGTTTTCATTAACGGTAATCAGTGAACAGACAGACATATATTTAAACATGCAAATGTAATTATCTCTAATCTCCACAATCAATCTATTCAATATTACACCAATATTTCTGTTAAAGTATTTTAAAATTTACATTTTAATCTAAACTAATAAAAATGTTAAATTCAATTTACCAATTTAATTATCTTTTGTATTATACACAACAGTTATTGATAAGTTAATGCTGCTGATGGATGTTGCAATGGTAATGCAGAAAAGTTTGAAAATAAGGATCACATTTGCAATGCTCAATGAAACCTGAGTGATAGGGGAAAAAAAATAATCGGTGAAATACCCCTTCATCGCCTTGTAGATGTCAACAGCCTTTGTTGTTGTCTTCAGGGGCACTATTGTCAGTAGTTCCTCTCTTACGTAAAAACCTTTGAATGCTAATGCTATAGTTTGGCTAACTACCACAGAATGAAGGGGAAAGGGAGTCGGCGCGATGGAGGATAAACTTTGACCTGGCAACGATTTGTAAATTATTAAAAAAATTAAATGAATGTTTCAAATGTTAAAGTTCTTCTGTTCTATATTTAAACAAGTATTAAAACATTAAAATTGTTGTTAGATAGAATAGAACGTACTCTGCAGGTGACTCATTGGCTATTTTTAGAACGTGCACTGCGGGCAACTCATAGGTTCCCCGAGGGCTACCTGGTGCCCGCGGGCACCGTGTTGTCGAGGCCTGGGTTACAGTATGCTCCTCTTGATTGACATCTCAATGACTATGACAGTCAGTTCTGTTGCACTAACTAAGACTAATTTATAATGAAACATTGGCATTGTCATTTCTGGAAATGTACGGTATACTGTGTGAACCTCAGCGACATCATTCTAAAGTTTCCATGTATTTGCCTTTCGACCTATCGCTGTCTTGCGGTCTCGTTTAATCTTTCCCTCCGTTCAGTATCTACGTGGGCTCGAGCACACAGTGTTTGTATTGTATGAAATGATTGGCCGGTGTGCGCCTGGCAAGTGTAATGTAATAACAACGGGAGTGTGCTCCCACGACACCTCCGGATTTAATGGAAGGCTTCGGTGGGGATGTCGGCATTCCGCAGATAAAACAATGATAGCCCCGTCAAATGTTTTCATTAGAGGCAGAGCTGTCTCTTGTAATCTATGCCCCATATGATAAGAAGTCCCCAAAGTGTGACATACGGAGACGGACGGTCAGCCAACAGTCCCATCAACAAATCCCCTGAGCGCTGACGTGTTTTGTTATCCTGGAGAACAGCCGGGCCAGGTTAACACTGTATATGTGTCGACGTCTGTGCGTCATGTGTGCGCGCGTCTGTGTCTGGGTTATGAAGAGGGATGAACACTGCAGCAGTGCGTAAGCAATGCGGATTGGCCTCCACCCTCAAGTTTCCCACTCAACCCCGGTTTTCCCATGTAAACCCTTTCGTAACACCACCAAATTCTCTCTCTCTCTCGATGCCTTTGTTATCTCTGTGTCACGCACGGGCACGGAAAGCTTGCAAACACTGAAATGTGAAGCGTGACGCAGGGGATTAGCTGTAAACATGACAACATGGATGCAGATGAAGTAGTAGATGGGCTATTAATGTCTGACCCCACCCCCTTCCTGGCCCAACAGGCAGTTAACTAGTCCAAGATGTTTGTTAAGCATGGATACATGCGAGACAGTGACTCCAAAGCATGCCTCGCATGCAGAGGAGGGAAACCCTATCAAAAACACTCGGCCCACGTAAACACGCCTGGTAGTAAGCAGACGAGGAAACTTCAGTGAAACACCACCAGCTCTTTCAGAAAGAATGAGCAAAAATCTGAAAGTGGAGGAGTATAATCACCACATCCAATCAGATCCAAGGTGTTTCCTACCTGTCTCTACCAATCACAATTCTGCTGGAGATGAGAGTCCTTCAGGAAGACTAGCATGTGCGCACGTGTAATTATGACTGTTAAGGGACACAAATGGAGTAGATTGACCCCGAAAAATGTCCATGTTAAATAATCAAAAATTACCAACTGCACCTTTATTGAAGAGCCACATTGTAGCTGCCCAGTAAAATGGCATGTTCTAAACTAGCATTCACAAAGTCCACTATTTCATTCATGAAAGGAGTTTGAGGCATTAGGCTTTATGCAATCTCTTAAGCAATCCTAAGGCACATTTCATTAAAATGTAAGCATTTGAAAGCGAGAAGCTATTACTGGCATTAAACAAATCCCACTTAATAAAGTAAATGATAGCAGAAAACAACAAAAAAACATCATAATCACACACAATTAGTGGAGGCTAGGAGCTGCAATATCAAACAATGGAACATCCCACTGGCATTCCCAGACAACAGCATCTATACCTTAAACTACAGAGCGACTGCATCATTTGCACCAGCAAACAGGCCCTGTCACACCAATTACAAGAAAGAACATACGTTTCCTTTTTTTCCCCCTAATGTACATGTGATCGATCCTCCACGAGGGTAGAAAATCCATAGCGCAAGGCTTAGTCACAGTCAAGCCTGCAGGGGGTCTCTAAAGCCCCCGTATTGCCGTAAGTGAGGAATCCAGTAACACCGTGCGCAATCATTAGCTTGTCAGGTTTTATTGCACTCTGCTAGTTGAAGGGTAGTCCATTTGTCGGAGCGAATATGTGCAACTGTTTGTTTAATAGCGGGCAACGAGAAACGGGGAGATGTAGCTGGAGATTTTAGCGCTTGGCATCCTTCATTCAGTGGTGCTCTGCCACGTCTCTCCACCTTTCTGGGGGGGGGGGGGGGGGGGGGGGGGGGGGGGGGGGGGGGGGGGGGGGGGGGGGGGGGGGGGGGGGGGGGG